>WUCR03296534.1:0-12903 GCA_009858155.3 Phymanthus crucifer
GGGTTGAGATGTTGAAGAGCAGCTTTTACTTGACCTATTGTAGGAGTAGAAGACTGACGGCATTCCACCAGTTTCCCTTCTTTATCACATTTCTGTTGGGCAGTTGGCTCTCGGTCTTTCCACGGCTCAATAAATGCATCAAGTAGTTCGTCAGCCATAATCTTCAATTCAGAATGAGAGGATGCAGCAGGAGTAAAGCGGTGTTGTTGGCAGCCACTCAACGCGTATATAGATTTATACCATTTGGCAGGATTGGAGTGACGAGCGTTATTAACACTATTATTGTAGTGATTAAGTTTAGCTTTAGTTATGAGCTCAGCGACTTTACATCTTAAATGTTTATACTTTCCCTGTTCGCCTTTGCTGTAGGCTCTTTGTCTTTCGCGGATCAGCACTTTGATCCTAGAAAAGGCCAAGATCGATCGTTGTCTGAAACCTGCTGGCTTTGGTACTCCAGTAAAGGTAGAAATACACAGCTTTGCTGACGCTTGCGAAAACGGGCTTGGACAAGTATCTTACCTTCGTCTCGTAAACGCCCATGATGATGTACATGTCAGTTTCCTGATGGCAAAGTCACGTGTCGCTCCTCTCAAAGCCATGTCCATACCTAGAATGGAACTAACAGCAGCGGTCGTTTCTGTCAACGTAACGAACATGCTTAGAAGCGAGTTGAACTATGAAGACCTTAAAACCGTGTACTACACAGACTCTGAGATTGTTGTTGGCTATATCAATAACAATGCTCGGCGGTTTCATGTCTACGTTGGAAACAGAGTTCAATACATAAGAGACCACTCCGATCCTGAACAGTGGCATCACATCCAAGGCAGCCAAAATCCTGCAGACGAAGCATCAAGATCGATGTCAGCACGAGAACTTCTCGACAATTCCAGATGGCTCAAAGGCCCAGCGTTCCTTTGGGAAGCAGAGGTTCCTCTGACCAACCAATCCGGTTCCAGATTCAATGTAAACGACGACGACATCGAGGTAAAGGTCCATCATCGGGAGGTACAAGCCACTACTCTCATCACCGCAAAAGCCAAAGATCAACATCCAAGTGTTCTCCAATCCATCGAACGTTTCTCAAAGTGGCACAAGGCCAAGTCATGGATCTCCACGATACGAAGAGGTATCAACAGACTGAAGAAGAAAAGTCAATCAGGCCTCATTTCACACAAAGAAGGCAATTGCCCACCCACAGAGGCATCAGTCAAAGACCTACAAGCTGCAGAACAGCTTATAATCAGAAGTCTACAAGAAGAACATTATAAAGAAGAAATAGCCATCTTGAAACAGCTTCAAGGAAATGCAGACCGTTTCAAAGATCGTAATGCCGCCAAAGTCCGGAACACCCAGCTGAAAGCAAAGAGCACATTGTTTCGCCTCGACCCGTTCCTTGATCAAGATGGCCTTCTCAGAGTTGGAGGACGGATCACCACGACAGACGAACCGTTAGCAGTGAAGCACCCTCTAATCCTCCCCCAAAGCAGTCATGTGACGACTCTCATCATCAATCACTTTCACAGTGAAGTTATCCACCATCAAGGTAGAAGTACAACCCTCAATGCCCTAAGACAGTCAGGGTTCTGGATCACAAACGGAAGAGAAAAACAGCTTCGAGTTTTGAACGGACGCCGAAGGCAAGAAATACGCTGCAATGACTCACGAAGAAGCCACTAAAAACCATCAAGGAGGCACCAACAGCAAGACATCACAAGAAAAAGAGACGAGGCTCTACAGCACGGGTACAGATGATGATGCTTATGCATGTTTGAAGCTGTACATCTCTAAATTGAACCCGATGTGTGATGCATTTTTCCAAAGACCGAAGCCCACAGTCCAATTGCACGACCCAGTTTGGTACGAGAACAAGCCAATTGGCGTAAACACGTTGGGAAACATGATGAAAGTTATCTCAAAAGGATGTAAGCTGTCTCAAGTTTATACAAATCACTGTGTTCGAGCCACGGGAATAACCATTTTGTCTGACGCCGGCATCCCAGATCGTCATATCTGTGTTGTTTCGGGACATAGCAGTGAGCAAAGCATCGCACATTATAGCTCAAGATAGTCAGTCTTTATATAAAATTTTAATCCTTATCAATGTTGAGGGGGCTTGTTCAGGTGTGCGAAAACCGATGTTGGACTTGCCAGAACTCTTGCGCAACATCACAATAGCCCATAATATTGTAGCTATATATGGAAACCCAGATAATGCAATTTTTACACTAATTGTGATTACCTAACCCTCATTAACATCGAGAATGCCTAGAAAACATGCATTTTAGCAATAATTCGAGCCTAATTAGCATGTGATGGATATTTTCTATTACCCCTTACCATTATTTAGGCTTAATGGTATATCATGGTTGCCATGGCAACAGTTTTACCACTAGGTCACCAAGTTTTCAAATTAATCTATCCTCTACACCAATAAAAACTCTTTATTCTTTTAAAACATCGTAGATTCAATAGTACTTGTAGTCCGCAGTAACCTGGACACACTTAGAAAATCAAGTTTTGTACACGTGAAAGCGCCACCTTAACAGATACTGATCTTTTTTCGCGCTCTTCGTAAAACAAATGATATGAGGGCTCCATTCTTGAAACCCACTAGGTCTCCAAAAATTAAAACTAATTTATATAGCAGAAACCTGAAAGAACTCACTGTATTTAATCATCGTCATCTTCTGAGGATGATTCTTCAAAACTTCTGCCACACGTTGGCTGTCTTCCCATACAAGAACAGCGAACACAGCAAGGCAGCCCAGCTCTTGCACACGAACAGCGTTTGAGGCACTTTGATGTTTTACAAGAGCAGCGTGGTGATTCCTTAATGTTGGGCTTGGCTGGGATTGTCATTAAAACAGGGCTTAGTCTGCCATCAGTAAGAACACGGCCAAAATCTGTTGGAGGAGGTAGATTCATATCACTCCGGTATGCCGTCTTGTATAATGCAAGCTGATAGAGTGCTCTCAATAAATGCAGGCGAAAGGCGTCATCTGTAGGTGGAAGAATTCTAAGGTCTGACTTCGATGAGGCGTACATGTGCTCCCGTAAGATGTTGAGATTGTATTCTCCCTTCTTGCCGTAAAGAGCAGTAAAGAAGAATGTTGCATCTCTGACTATTTCTTCTGTTACCTCAAACGTACCATTGTCTGCATAGCTCGACAAGTGTTGCAAGCTACCAGCCATGTTAATGCCCACTGTTGCGGCTTTCTTTATCCCACGCCTGAAAGGGTAGCTTACAGTGTCGCAACCACTTAGTACATATACAGAGATCAACGTTGACATCAGAACTTTGGGAGGTTTATTGTACTTTCTGCTTAAGCCATCTATCAATGTGTGAACAGGAAGATAGTTGTCAGGCTTCAGTTGGATCCAAAGCTCTTGAAGGCTTTGCAGGCGGCAAAAATGATACATACACAGTATGATAATGTCAGTATCTGTAGCATGTATTACAACTCTCGTAAGGCCTAGATTTTGCACACTATAATATAAGTGTGCAATGATGATTCTTGTGTCTGCCTCTTCATGCTCAGTGCATGAAAGTTCCTCAACATTCAATACAGAAGTGTTGGTCAGACGAACTGTATTTCCAGGTTCTTGAAAAGTGCCACCAAGAAAAATTGTAACATCTTCAGGGATTAGATTCTTGTTATCACAGAGGTAGGTTGACAGAAAGTCAAGGTAATTTGCTTTGTTCTTTGGATTCTTCATAAAGCTCTTGAATTCTGGAACCGGCAAAGCACTTGCTGGATGGTACTCCCGTGACATTTCCGATTGTTTCCGCCTATGGCGCTCATCTGCTTTCAACGATTTATCATCCCCAAAGTCGTATCGATCCCCGACGATATTTACAAGAGCAATTTGTTGGTTTGAGATTCAAAATGCACCTTATAGAACGTTGTATGGCCTCATTGAATGTTTTAGCTCCAAGGTATTGAAAGCGATTCACAAATGCCATGGCATCAACAAGAAATACTGTGGGCATGCTTGAATGAGGTAATGATGAAGATGGAGACCCCTCAGGAGCAACAAAGCCTTTCAGAGTAGACAGGAAGTCTGACTTCGTTCCTTTCCTCATAGAATATCCAAGAGGAACTCTGGGATCTACTTCGAAGAGGGACGAGGGATAATTTGTCCACTCATGTGAAAAAGCAGCTTTCCTTGTTTGGTCGTCACTTTGTTGGAAGAAACATAAGGCCCTAGAAACGCAACTTTCTTCCTTGTAGATGCGAACAACATTCTGAGCCTTCGTGGGTACGGGTTTCTTCTTGGATGAAAAAGTTGTCAGAGTTGGAGAAATTATCTTTGTGCTTTTATCTTTCTCTGCTTTACGCATTGCTTCTTCTCCAAGTTGTCGAGCATTTATTACTTCTGGTGATAGAGCTTTTTGTCCCGACGAGATGTTGATAAGGTCATCGAGGTTTGTAGAGGTGAAAGGATTAACCATGTTCTCATTGACTATCTTCCATATCTTTTCTACAAGTGCCTGGTCTTCAAGAACCTGTTTTGTAGATTCCCCGTGATGATGTGATGTTGTCTGGCGCAATTGCGCCATGTCTTTTACACCTTCTGATATCGTTGTAAGGAACGGCGCAGTCTTGATGTACTTTTCTCGTGCGTTGGGGTTTAGTGAAATTCCCTTCAGTAGTAACGTCTTTCCCTCCTTGTTGTAGGTCTGTTCCAAAACCATGTCGGTCCATGTGCCATTGAACTTTCCCTTCGTACGGTGTACTGTGAAATGGCCTTGTATGAAGTTGGTATAAACAGTGGGGTGTTTCGCAGAAAGCTCTTTCATGTCCTTTAAATACAAAGGCAGGCAGGACATGTAGTTTATGTGCTTTGAAGCTACAGTAAACGGCAACATATTCTCAACTTCTTTGAGATGGCCCTCCCAATCTCCAACTCTTTCGGTCCTGATAAATCTTTGAAGGATATTAGTCATCTCAATATGCATCAGCCAGTATTGAGCAGTTTTTCCTAACGTTGATACAAATTCTCTCCACTCAGGGCAGATATCTTCGAGCTTTGACATAACATGAATGCAGCTTGACAGTGTTGCAGCTTCGTCTTTGTTTTTCAAAGCTCCATAAAGGTTGTCTAGGCTGTCTCCGAATTCTAGTACGTCCTGATGCCCATTTTCAGCCAACCAATCTTCAAAGGCATCCCAGGCAAGACCAGCCATTGCTTCACTGACAAGGGAATGACATGTTAACATTTTGTAATAGTCCTTCCCTGAAATAACTTTCAACCAAGATATCTTCAATACCACCATCTTTCATAAAATATCCAATGCTTCCTAAGAAGTTTTCTGCAATGTGGAATCCACCAACTCTTACTACAAGCATCTTATATTTCTCAGGGTACTTCTTAACAATGCCTGATGGGAAAAGAAGAAAATCAAAAGGTCCATTTTATTATAACGTCATTAACCGACAACGGTTGGCTCAGTTGGTAGGGCACCACTATTGTGCGGACCAACACTCAGGATCTTAACATAACTGAGGAGAAATTGCTGCCTTTGTAATTACATCTGCAAATGGTTAGACCTTCGCGTCTTCTCGGATAAGGACGTTAAACCGTAGGCCCCCAACTCTCCACACTATCTAACCCTGTATTGGAGAGACGTTAAAGAACCACTGAGGACGTAATAAAACCCTGGCAGTGACCGCCCTCAGTGTTTGCTCTTTACTAACGATTTCTTAAGGGGTTGATTTGTGGGTTGGGTTTGGGATTTTTAAAGGAGCAGGTTTGGTGTATGTGCCTCGTAGGGGACCTCGGGTCCTATTGCGCTGCACCTGCCCTAGAGCAAATTCTCAAATCAAAATAAATAAATTAGTAACTATGTAATTAGACATTTGGTGAACAATGCGTATCTTGATTTTTGTCTTATAATCATACCTTTCACTATGTCATATATTGATTGGTCCACTGTGACAACGGTGCTTTCTTGACCAAGCTTTCTTGTAAGGAGCATGAAGTAGTCAAGGGATGACTGAACAACATCTGGATTTGTCGGTGAATCTGGAAAAAGTGGGCCATATGCAACAACTGTGGGTGGTTTTGTTGATTTGTTCCCAGCGAGAATCTCGTTAAATGTGCTCCAAGTGGGTGTCAATTCTTCAATATCATCTCTAGCCATAAGCAGCCTAATCAAAGTCCATACAAAGGTTTCGTCGGTTATTATCTCTGTTGTCTTTCCTATCAAACTTGCTAATGGGATGCCTAATATAGACCTGGCCTCTCTTCGAATGCTTATACCCACATCCGTACCAGTGGCTTCCATTGTATGGGTTTCATCTATGGTTCTTCGCCTTGATTTGAGAGGAGGAATAGTAGCTGATGACTGGACTACATCACCACCTTCAGAAACATACTGGTAGATTGCGTGACTTGTCGCATGTAGAGTGGTGCCATCTTTGGTGTTCTCTTTAAAGTCCAGGTTATCAAATGCACATTGAGTGAATCGACCAGGAGACACATTACTTGGAATAAATACGCCGTTCTCCTCAGTTTGCAAATCTACTTGATGGGCTTGCGCAGTTATATACCTTTGCGTGTCTTCGTAGCATGTAGCATTTCCAAATTTATTCAGCACTCTCACAACCTCCTTACTACCAGTCTGTTTAAGAATGTACATGGAATTACCAACATGTTTGGGCATCGGTAAAGACGTCGTATTTGCCATAATCTCCTGTGCAACATTCAAAACTTTGCGCTGCTGAGTCTCTGTCAAAGCTACCCTACCAGTTGTGTGTTCTACAGCATCAGAATGGCTAAACATCGTCCACGCTAGATAATTGAAAAGATCATCTGGAATACTTTTTGATGCTGATTCATACGTTATTTCAACACAACCATTTCCAAAGCCTTCTTCCTTTTCTTTTTGTTTCATCTTTCCTCTGAGATGTTTGGCTACAACAAATAGGTCATTACTGCCTAGACCTGGTCCCGTTTTAGAGTCGTCGGCGACATCCTCATCGGAATATTCTGTTTCTGATTCCATGTCACATTTGTCTAATTCTCTTTAAAGATTGGCAGCAAAAGCACGCATCTGTTGTACAGTTATACTGGATGAGCACAAGAGACTGGACTTTCCTCTTTGAGCAACTATTTGTATGTCAGACCCAAAGTGATCTAAGCAGACGCTTCTTGAGCCTGTCACTTCTGTATGATTCAACATTATTGACGCCTCGTTTAAGGAGGTATTCTCGGTATTTTCTTAAAAGCTGAGACGTATAAAAAACAGACTGTTGTTTTATCAGTTTATCTGATATTTCCTCAACTAGATCACAAAACGCGAAATCGTACTCGTTCTCTTTTACGGTGGGCACGTTTCGGTTCATATAATTATCCATACACGATTTGTGGTAACGGAAGTCTGCAGCAATCATGTCGATCGAATCCTCTCCATAGCCTTGAATTTTGTTAAGCATTTCCTCGTCGTTCAAATATCTAGCCTTCTCATAAATCGTTTGTTGTCTGTTCTTTGTAGCAACAAGAATAAGCTGCCAGCTTCCTTTTGGGTCGCGTCTCTTGTTACAAATAAAGCAACAGGTTTTATTATCGACTAAGGTATCAAATCTAGTGGTGCTACTGTCTGAATTTCCCGGAATAACGGCTTTGTCTTCCATCCTTGGCTTTTTACTTAGATACCTTTGAAGTTCTTTCTTATGAGTGTATTTGCTTCTACAACCTCTGTGACACCTGGGCTTTCTTTCTAAAAACGATTCTTCATTTGTTTGAATTTCCTGCCACAAACGATCATAAACGTCATCTTTTCTAACATCCAGGGCATTCTTTTAACATTTAAAAATGTTGATATTCCGCTTTGTGTGAGATTATTCAACTCATGATCATTTGAACCGGAGGTTTGGCAAATAATGCACTTGGTAAAATCTGTTTTCTGTACACTGCTTTGTCGTTTCAAAGTTATAATAGTAGAGTCCATTGCTTTGCATGTCGAATTTTTGTCTAAAATGAAGAATAAGCTATTAAAAAATCTATAGACTATTTACTTTCATGAATTAAGTAGTCATTAAAAAGAAATAGTTGTCTACTCTTCATTGAAAAAAATTTCAGGTTCCCGAACCATTTTCGAAACGTAAGGCTTATTTTTCATTATAATATCTGTAAGTGTTTTTCGTTTTAACCAAAGTTTCTCAACCATGTCAGCAGAAAAATCAATACAATTGACTTAAACTAAAACATTTTGCTAAAATATAAACATAGATTGAAATGATAGCCACGAGAACTACAAAGTACTAATGTTTAGGTTTCTGAAGCTAAGTTTTTCCATTGTGCAAAAAACACTTATTCAAATTTGATTAAATTGTTAAATCATTAATTTTCTTTTAAAGAAGTAACCTTTAAAACAACTTATTTTAATTTATAGAACTTACTTTGTTCATCCATAAGAGTTTCTGAGATTTTCTTTCATATATTTCACGAATTTATAGGTGCCAACGATGTGCAAACGAAAATCTGACAATTTAAAATGGCGGAACATAACGCATGCGTAATTACTTGTAACACAGGAAACCCACATCAAACACTCTTACAGTCAAAATTAGGTTCACAAACAATATTGACAATCCTTTTCAATCCTTAGAATATGAAGTGTTTTTTTTTTAATTCAATTTTCAAGATAGTAGTATTTCTTTTAATATCTGCTGATTTTATATTATTTCAAGGTTTTTACTTCTTTTCGTGGTCACGTGACCACCATGTGACGTCAGACCTACTTATGAAAGGATTCACAACTGCCATTGATTTTATTTGGTCATTTTTATATACAAATAGCTTTCCATTATTGCAGTCTTGCACACTTACAAAAGGTAGAGTATCGCATATAAATCAATTTGTTCATCCCTGTGACGTAACAAGTGACGTCATTTAACTACCCCTATACGATGTTTGCAAGAGTTTCGAAACGTCCAACATCGCATTTCTCATACTAGAGGAAACCCTCATTAAAATAGTCCACGTTGGAATTTTATATCAAGCCGTCCATGTTATAACCGTTTTTAAGAGGTTTTCGGACCCCTGGCTCCCTGACTAAGACCTTCTGTTCCTCAGCTACGAAACATGTCCCACACAATATCCAATGCTTTGGTTGGTGACCCTTCTCTGGAAGTCTCAGTTCAAAGTTCAAACTACATGGCAGCAAACGCGCCCGTTTGTCATTTTCACTCTCATTATATTCTATTTCTTTATATTTTTATAGGTGTCCATGATCATAACCATGCTGCCAGTGTTGGATCAGAATTGGTGGCCAAGGTCAACAAAAAAGTAAAAGAAGAAGCAGCCAAAAATTTGTTCAAGTCTGCCAGAGCAATTGTGAATGAGGTCACTATGTGTTTATTTTCTTTTTTTAGTAATATTCAGTTGTCATGGGTTACCATTATTTTTGTTGTACTTATTGTGATTTAATTCTAAATTAACATAGGTGCTTATTGAAGAAAACATCGAAAATAGGCCTTGTCCTGTACTACCAAAGCCAGTCAACCTAGCTAGAGCTGCCAATAGAATGCGTCAACGTCTACGCCCAGATGACCCAAAGACCCTTAACTTCAAAATCGATGAAAATCATATTCCTGAGGGTTTTCTGCAAGCTGACATCCAAGTACGGAGTCGACGCCACTTCATCTTTGCTTCTAAGAAGCAGCTGAAACAGCTTGCAAAGTCCAAGTCCTGGTATTTTGACGGCATATTCAAGTTGTGTAGAAAGCCATTTCAGCAACTTCTCAGTATCAATGCCTTTGTCAAGAGTGGAGACAACTTCAAGCAAGTACCACTTCTCTTTGTCCTGATGTCAGGAAGGAAAAAGAGTGACTATAAAAAGGTAAAAATGGTTTCCATAATTTGGCGGACTGCATATGGTTAAAAATTATATCCATAACTAACATAGCTTAATTAACTTTGTTCTTCTTTTTAGGTATTCCAAAAAATGCTGGGCCTACTAGATGAACCTAATGGGAGGGAAATTACAATTGATTTTGAAAAAGCCTTGTGGGCAGCAATACCGGATGTACTCCCTGATGTCCACCTGATTGGTTGTAGCTTCCACTGGACACAAGCGATTTGGAGGAAGGTAACTGTTTTGATATCAATGGATAAGTTATATAGCACACTTTCATCACATGTATATATATGTTCAAAGGCGATTCTACAATGAGACAAATGAATTGGCTTTTATGCTCCTGATCCAATACAGGGTTAGAAAGTGTGGATAGTTACATTAATACTTATATAACTTCAGCAAATGAATATTCTTATTTCTTCAAAGATTCAAGAAACTGGCCTTCAAAAGCCTATAAGGAGGACAATGGAACCCACACCTTCCTAGACAGATCCTGGCCCCGACTTACATTCCTGCTGATGAAATCCCCTCCGTCTGGTCGAACCTACAGAGAAAAGCAACAACAAGACCTTTGCAAGTCCTGAGCCAGTACATAGATGATAACTGGATGGATGAGGATGGCATGTGGCCACCTAGTACTTGGAGCGTATATAACCGAGCAATTAGAACCAATAATGACGTTGAGGGGTGGCACCATGCCCTCAATAACAGAGCTCGAGGAAAGTCCCAGCTGCCATTCTATTTGCTAGTTGACCTCCTGCACAAAGAGGCTAGTCTTGTAGGTCTTGAGATGTCGCAAAAAAAGTTAAAAAGATTGCAAAAGAAAAAACATAGAAAAGTTCAGGCCAAGATCTTGACACAATGGGCAGTGTACAAACACAAAGAACAAAGTGCAAGATACGTGAAGTCGAAGTTTATCATACGAAACCACTTTCTTGAACATGAATGATCCACATTAAAGTGATTTATATAAGATTTCATGTCTTAATCGAGAAGTATTTTGGGCAAAACCAGCTTTGAAAGCAAAGCTCCAGAGGGAAGAGATGTTTCGATACACGCCCGCGCGGCCATGTTGACAAACTCAACTCAAAGC
Organism: Phymanthus crucifer; assembly: GCA_009858155.3. Taxonomy (NCBI): domain Eukaryota; kingdom Metazoa; phylum Cnidaria; class Anthozoa; order Actiniaria; family Phymanthidae; genus Phymanthus; species Phymanthus crucifer. The sequence continues at coordinate 10,962 of WUCR03296534.1, forward strand.
GTGACACATTAAGTCGAAGTTTATCATACGAAACCACTTTCTTGAACATGAATTATCCACATTAAAGTGATTTATATAAGATTTCACGTCTTAATCAGAAGTATTTTGGGCAAAACCAGCTAACCTCCAGAGGGAAGAGATGTTTCGATACACGTCCATGTTGACAAACTCAACTCAAAGCGTGACACGTGAAGTCGAAGTTTATCACACGAAACCACCGCTCTATTACTTCAGTGATTTATTATATGATTTGAAAGTCTTTTTTGAAATTTATTTGGTTCCAAGATGTGTACTAAAACAAATATAAGGGCATGTATCGAAACAACCATAGGCATGTATCGAATCGACCATAGATATGTATCGAACCGTCCAAAAATACGTGCATCGAAATTGACGTGTATCGAAACGACTGCTATTCATCAAGCACGAGCTTGGAATAAGTAGCCACTGCGGTTGATTGGGATATCTTTTGTCATGAAACATGTGAAGTGACGCTTGAAGAACAAAGTGAAAAGATTGGCGGTCGGGGAAAAGTGGTTCAAATTGACGACAGTAAATTTGGAAAGAGAAAGTACCATAGAGGACATAGAGTAGATGGTCAGTGGGTATTCGGAGGTATAGAGGATGGTAGTAGACGGTCTTTCATGGTTGCTGTTGAGAAGAGAGATAAGGCAACTTTGTTACCAGTGATACAGAAGTGGATCGAACCTGGGACACATATCATTTCAGATTGTTGGAAGGCTTACATTAATTTGGAGAAGCACGGTTACACACATAGCACTGTAAACCATTCGAAAGAACTTGTAAACGAGGCAGGACAGCATACCAACAGAATTGAGGGACAAGCAAAAGCAAAGCTTCCAAGTTTTGGCGTCAAGAAAGAGCTATTTTCGTCGCATCTAGCCGAGTTTATGTGGCGATATATGAACAAAGACCGTGACTTATTTATTTGTTTTTTTAAATGTCGCGAAGAAATTATACTGTTGTAAATAATGATATTTCAAAACAAGACAACATTGTAATTATGAACGGAAAATTAATGTTGAAACATAGAAGTAAAACTGTAAATGAAACATGAAATGCATTTATTGTTGTATTCACATGAATATTTAACAACGGACAATGGAATTTTATGAAAATGATGTAAAAATGATAAGTGATTAATCATGAGGAAGGATTGATTTGTTATTGGGCTAGCTGTGTCGACGGACTGCGGTGGCAGCCATTTTACCATTATTGGGCTACCTGTGTCTACGGACCGCGGTGGCAGTCATTTTTGATAACCAATTTATGTGGACGGGCATTCCATAGTCAAGTGTGCAGACCTCAAGCTGAACGGACGTACATGTAAACGCTCTCTCAAATCTGAAACTCTTTCGAATGATGGCAAGAAATCTTCTATTTGACACTTCAAAAAAACAATTCAAGTGGACTGGCGATTTTAAAGGTTTAAAAAGCTTCTTCTTTTCTGAGCTTGGACATGACGAAAGTTCGTTAATCTCTGAAAATGACACCGTATCATGTAAAGTCTTAAAGTTTGAAGATCTTACTTTAAACTTCTACGAAGGAACTCAAACTGTTCAAATCCAAGGAGCCTCTAAATCTGAATATCAGAAACGACTCAGAAAATTTATCGCCGAAAATAATATAGAAAAGAAAGTTAACGAAGAATCAAGTTCTGAGGATGACGACGAGGAAAATGATGTCAGTGAGGTTGAGGAAGATGTCAAATGTAGCTGTAGCTGTAGCTGCAAGAAAACAGATGAACGACTTGCCATTCTCGAGGCGGCCGTGAAAGTTCTAGAGGTAAAAGCTCCATCTTCTCTCTCAAACGATCTCTTTTCTAACCATTTAAAGACTGAAGTTACGAATCTGAAAGATGTAGTTGCCGCTCAAAAGGACGAAATTATCAATCTAAAAGAGGAGTTGGCTGAATCCAGGG
>WUCR03296622.1:0-16755 GCA_009858155.3 Phymanthus crucifer
TTCTTCTTGTTCTTCTTGTTCTTCTTGTTCTTCTTGTTCTTCTTGTTCTTCTTGTTCTTCTTGTTCTTCCTGTTCTTGTTCTTCTTGTTCTTCTTGTTCTTCCTGTTCCTGTTCCTGTTCTTGTTCTTGTTCTTGTTGTTCTTGTTTTTCTTCTCCCTCGCCTGCTTTTCTTTTACTTCTTCTTTAAATCTCAGTCGTCTCGGGTTTTAAAAACAGATGAGGAACTCGTCTCTAATCTAACGCCTGCAGATTGGTTTTCCAGACGGAGAGCGGCATATCAGACGAACTTCAAATTAGTCAGTCAGAGTGACAAGCCTTTGTTGACATTCGTAGTCGAGTGGTTATCGGATAAGATGGGAATTACTGGGTAAGGGTTATCAGTCCATCGTTCTAATCCAATTCAGGCGACACACCATCTTCAGGCTTGCTTGCGTCCGACGAGCCATCCAGTTCAGCAGTGAAATGAAGACTTCTAATTAACTGAATGTCATAAGCGGAGTGTCTCCAACATTTTTGAACTCAGCCCAACTTTCGGCGTTTTGCGTGCTATTTTCAACGTCTTCTCTTGCTCAGTAATCAATAAATAGCCAAGTTTTAGTCAAACTTTTATTTTGCAGTAAAAATAAAATATGAAAAAGAATAATTATGAAGATCGAAGGTATACCTCGAAAAACGTTTTATCATACACCTACTTCTTTCTTCCTATAACAACCTTGTTGCTCTTTAATATTTTGTTTCTTGATTAAAACTAAATACTTTATATTCAAAGATCTTTGTATGCTTTTTAAAGACCGATTGAAACTTCCATTTTAAAATATGTGATTGACTAAATAAACAGACCTCAAACTAGCACTGGAAACTGAACGATAAGACCGTAAGATATGCTCGTTTCATGATATATTTATACGCTAAGAATTGTTGAAAATCAATCGTCTGAATCTAACTGTTTAATGCCTTTTTTTCTTCGCTTGTGTTTTAAAAGAAGATAAAAGTAACTGGTAAGTATCTGTGGTTGAAGATAGCACTACTTCTGGTTTAGTTTTCTTAAATAAACCTGACCTATATAATATATGTATCTATCCATCTTAGCGTAGTCCTCAAGTAAAAGTTCAACGTTTGGATATTTGCTATGTCATGTCGTATATTTCTTGGATTTAATTCAAAATTTAGAAAAAATTAAAGTATTGAAAAAGCTTAATAAATAACAATATAATATGGTTTTCGGTTTACACAGACAACTAGAGAGACAAAGAAAGCGGGAAAGCCTTTTCAAGTAGAGAAAAAATGGATGAAATTAATAGTGACTAATGAATTGAATTTTAGATCCAAAAATCTAAGATATCCCTAAAACAGCTTTCTTATGAATAAAAAATATCATCTTAAAAGGTCACTAAATCCACTTGATACACTTTTTTCTCTAGTCCCAATCTGATTATACATATTATCTTCATACAATAAAAAGCTTGAAAGAATTTTATCTTAGAATGAATTCCCACCTCAGTTTATCACACTCAGGATAGTCTTCTTCACGTCTAGAGTCCAATTGTACACCTCCATATTATATTTCACTAGCCTGGAGCTTAAACCTGATGGCCTAACCCCCATCGCAATCCTAACCCTAATCTCATCCATCCAAAATCAGAGTTTGACGTAGACTTGAGTGAGAGATCAGCAGAGCACCAACAATCGACAAACAAGATGCAGCAAAATGCAAACAAGATAGTTTATTGAGTGGCCTAACAACTTGCTCAGTAAAGAATTGATATCTTCTCAAAAATAAAATAATATTTTCCTTAGCTCCAGCTCATAACCCCACAACTTACTTATATTTGTATTTCGTGCTATAAGCGGTCCATATATTCTCATCATCCCAATCCCAGCCCTAAGTGGTTCCCACAAGAAAAGAAACACCTTTAAGAAGTAAATCTTGTCTTCCTGCAAAAACACTGCTTTGTTCCTGTCCGGGAGCATGGCTAAAACTCCTTGTGCTACCCTCGCTAAACTCTTTCAACAAGCAACAAAATCGACTTGACTGAAATCAAGCTAGAGTTGATGTCAAATCAACGTTTTACTCAGATGAGTATTATTCGTACTTCTGTTTGAGAGCCAAAGGCTCGAATAGCTTGTGTTGATTTTTTTAGCTCAGTGGGACATGACGTCCTGCTAAGAAAGGAAACTAGTTCAATTCTTTCTCACTTCATGGTTTATTGACCTTGAAATCCCATGCAACACAAAGTGTATTAGGAGGAGCAGGAGGGGATGTTCGAGTCAAAAGCAAGTTCTAATTGGCATTGAACGTAAAAATCACCGGAAAGTTTTGACGCACACGAATGAATCAAAAAAGCTCTCAACGACAGGAAAAGCAAGACGCCACACAACGAACCCGACACGCCCTCCTCCGCGTGCGGTACAACTCGACAAACATGAAATAATTGACAGAGGAAAGTCTTGTATAATGAAATAGCGACTGCAAAACGATCTTTCAGACTGAACGTGCAGGGGTGATGATGGAAATCTAAAGAGTTGACCGCAAACAAGGACAAAGTATGCTACAAAGCAAGCTCATTTTAATGTCGATTCGACCTCGAACATAGCGCAAGCCTTCGTTCTTAGATACCTTAGTGGAAATGCACCCAGCTGGTATGATTACTCTTGTTGTCAGCATTGCTGTTACTGCTAAACTAAGAGTACTATATATGTAAACCTGATCTCCAGATGAAACATGCATATCGCGGGGTGTTAGGTTCCTGTAAGAATGTCTCTCAGTCCCCTTACTTTCTGGTTAATAGCTCAACGAAAAGTTAAAAAAAAAAATAAATTTTTCCACTCAGAATAACGTCCTTTTCTCCCCTTTTAGTCAAGCTAGGCTGGCGGCTGTACAAGCCAGCGATTTCGCGATTTGTCATCATTAAACAGTTACAACACTCACTCGTGGTTCGGCGATATTCGACACCTGTTCCAGCCCATATCACTTAACTGTAATCCACTATCGGACATTACTGTGTTTACCCAAGCAGGCTAATAATCAACCAATAGTAGTAATATAATCAAGCCGAGGTAATACTAACAGTATCTAACAGAGGTTATATAATACATGGCTTTTAATGGAAACAACGTTTGGTGTAGTTCGTGAAAACCTTACGACCTTAGACCCATTTGATTGTCACCGACAACCAAACCACAGATTCACGGAATCCCTTATCAATAGCGCCTCTTTGGTTAATAAACACAAATTTCGCCTTTTTATGGAGCCTTACGAGAAAGTATACCCAAATGGAAATAATTGCAAGCCATTCGTGATTTTTTTGATCGCTAATGTTCTTTCTTTGTCTGAATACAACATGGTTTAGGAGATCGTATGTGTTTTATCTGTGGTTTCGCTTTTGATGTCGCCGCGGTGTTTTTGCGAATCGCGCGCTTCTGAAATGTATGTTGTGTCTTTGCAAGCGTGTAATGGAGTCTCAGATACAGAGAGATTTGTGGAATGCCGTAAAAAACGCATTAGGAAAAACCTTCCAGTGTCTTAATGGTATTTAGAGCAAGCTTTAGAGCTTTGAAACGAACTTTTACTCATGTAGAAAAGAGAGTTCTTAAGACAGGCCAACCAGCTCGCTGCTTTGCTCTTCCGTTGTTCTTAAAGCTACTTTTCAAACTTATCTGTTCTAAAAGCGTCTTTCTAAGAGAACATTGATAATGTGTACAAATCAAGCGTTTTCTCTCGGTTGATGGTAAAAGACCTAGCCCATCCTATCATATCTAGATTTCCTTTATGCCTCAGGTTTTATTGTCCAAGTCAAAGGTTGCCGGCTAATCTTTGAACTAATGTGTGCACTTTATTAGATTCTTTAACAATTTGTTTTCGAGTTTCGTAGAGGAGGGAAGTTGAGGGTTGGTTGACAAAGAAGTAGGTAGACAACGGGGTTGACTCCCTGCTGAGCTCGAAGGCAAGTGGCGCCGATCCATTAGCTCACCAGCTACTGACTTCTATGGCAGGATAAACACCTGCGTTGCCATCATCAAGCTTGGCATAATTATTACCAATTAATCTCGAAGAATAGCTCTGCGTTGGCTAGTGGTTGTTGGATATGTACCGAAGGCTCAAAGGAGAGAGAAAACAAGAAAAGAGGGTTGTGAATAAACGGCCGGTAGACGAAGTAGATATTCGTGTAAAACTGGCACGAGGAAGTCTTGGTACACAGTGGGCGTACGCGCACTTGTTCATAACAACTTATTGGTTTATTCGCATCATTGGATTGCTTCTTTTAGATACGTTAGGTCACACATGGGTAGAACCCAGTCTGTCTGGGATTTCACAGTCTGGCAGCCGCATCACGCCGGGACCTGGGAAATTCAGCTTGTGAGAGAAGTTTGAAAGTGTCGCTTCTAGCAAATTTATTTGAAACCACAAAAAGCCAAGGTTTGGCAAGCGCAAATCTTAGCTAAACATCACTAAAGTATTTTTAGTAAACAAAGGAGTTTTTGCTATCGTGTTTATAATCAATCATTAATCGAAAAGCAGGTTCTTTCAGTGAAAGAACATATCCTCATTTGGGGGCATTTTCTTACGGACTACCTCGTTATAATCAACAATGACTCACTTCACTCAAACGCGTTTTAAGAGATCAGGGGTTCTATTTCTGTTTAGTTTCAAAAATATTCCCAAGGGCTCAAATGAAATTTGTCTTTAGCTTGAGGAATAAAACGTGTCTAGCAATTTAAAATGCGTATTATCGGAGCCGTGCGATAGCATTGAATAAGGCGCTCTTTCTAGAGCCCGACGAGTGCCAGCGGCAGCTTAGAGGTGTTGAGAGTTCTACTCCGTTTTTCCGCTCTTCTCTGACTTGAAGCTCGCAATTTTCTGCATGGCATTCTTTGATCATGTTTATTGTGAATGAGTGGGCCAAGCCCCATCGCCTTAGGGCATAAACGAAATTTGATCTTTTGCTATATATTCTCGGTTGTTTACGTTGTGTTTAGCCAAGTTAGAGAAATGACTTTTCTATACCGAGAACTTAACGAGCCAAAAGGTGGCACAATGGAATGAGCGATTGTTTTCGTTTCATAGAATTCTTTGTACTAAAGTGTGTTTAGGAAGTTTAATGGTGGCCGTGAGTCACTATAAGAGAACTTCATTCACGATTATTTCCTAATTATTCGCCTGGCACTCTGTCGGTAACCTCATAGAGAAACAGTCTATGGAAAAACCGAGATAAAGTATTTGTGTCGGGCCGTTTTTGCCGACTTTAGTCTTAAGGCAATACAGGTTGTCTTTATCAAAACTGCTTTCAAAGAAAGCTTTCTTTCATGCTCTAAAATCTGTTTGAGTCAAGCCGACAAGGCCAAGCTCCGCTGAGAAATGAATCTCAACTATCTTTAGAACTCCTCAAAGAAATAGTACCCACTGCAGTTTCCATTTCTAGCAATTTCCTTCGCCAAAAAAGGCGTTTTTGTTAGTAATTTCTTAATCATAAAGTAAATTTATCCTCTAAGAAATCTTCTGGCCAATATTTGTTTAAGTTTACTTCACACTTGTATGTCAAACATCACTCTGCTCAAATAAAACTAACTTGTTCGACCGAATTATATTCTTTGAATCTTACGACTCATTTCAGGGGCATTTGGACATTTTTGGTCATATTTGAGACGGTACGTACAATGGGCCCTTACTGAATAGTATTCTAGGTCCTTGAGAGCTCATTACCGCCAAACACAGTAAAAATGGCAATAAATGATAAAAGCTATAAGCTAAATACAGTATACAATGTTATATTAGCATGTCGTGCTTTTGTACTTTAAGTGGCTACTTACTTGGATCAAAACGACTGGATTTTTGAAGCTGGAGATTTCGCTATCCAAGAGGCTGGTAGCGACATAGACTGAGCTATCATCGAGTCACTAAATCTTTGAATTAGGAAGCCTTTAAGAAAAGGAGGCTCAATATAACTAGGATGCAGCTAGAGGATGAAATTAGCTCAATGGAGAAAGATAGACTTATTTGATTCACATGTTAACCAGTCATGCTGAGAGGATCTTGTAATCTCTGTATAGCTCAGTATGAGGTATCAAGAATCACCTCATTCTGAAGCTTCTCCTCAAAATGGAAAAAAGCAAACGCTTTATGCTTAAATTCTGTATATTTTATTTCTCTGGGAAGCCAATATCATTCTTGTGATTTTCTTGTACACTTCTAGCCAGTACAAATTTAAGATTTTCAATGTTCCTTTAAAGTTCTTCCTTCATAGTCTCTGTGATCTCTCTCTATATTAAATAATTCTTTGGAATATTGTAATAAATAAGAATCTTTTCAGAGAAATCTTGTCTTGGAAATTCTAATTTTAACAAGGAAAAAGCTAGGCTTTCTATCAATTATGCACACCTTAAAAATGCTGCCTTCTTTCATTGATTTTCAATGATTTTGATGAACTCATTGTGAGAAAGTGATTCATAGTTACTGTCTTGGAAAATGTCCTTTTTTCTACATAACTATACACTGCAGTGCTAGCAGGTTTACGAGTTCGACTGATGAAAAGGACTTAACATCCTTCATCATCAGAATTGAAAAAACCATTGCCTTGTAAGTGGTGTTGTAAACTTGGAATACACCGCACTGTGATTTCTTGTAGATTATCAGACAACTCCAATGGTTTCCTCCGAGACACTGCCTGAGCCCTCACTATTGGCTTTATCTTCTTCAGTCTTTTCAGATTCCACCTTTTTACTCGTATTGGAGTTATTATGAGTTTTGACGTGTTTCGATAGATGATCACTACGCATAAACCTCTTATTACAAGTAGGACAAGCGAACCTTTTTTCTCCGGTATGTGTTCGTAGATGTCTCTGAAGTTCATCAGATCGCGTAAATCTCTTTCCGCAGAACAACCAGTTGCACACAAAGGGTCGTTCCCCAGTATGCCATCTGAGATGAGCTTTAAGATGCGATGTTTTACCATAGACTTTACCGCATCCAGGAATATGACAGACGTGCTGGGATTTCTTCCGAAACGGCGCCCCCGTTGCGCTCAGTCGTTCGTTTTCTTGACAATTCGGACAATCGCACGTAGCTCTGCCTGTGTAACGTCGAGTGGTTCGAGGCACAAGATTCTGGGCTGATTGCAAATAAGCAGCGGCCGCCGGGAAGTAAGCTGGTTCAATATACGTAGGGATAGCAGACTTTAGAGGTTCGCTGGTTAAATACGACGGCGACGGAAAGAAGTGAGGATGGTTAGCTACTGTCACCGATGGCATGCCTGATATCGGATGATGTACAGTTCCTGAAGTAAGCTCATGCGCGAGGCCAGGGAAATGGTTTAAAGTTGAATGAAACGAGGCTGGAGTAGCTGAAGCTTCGAGCCACGTTGGGTTGCCATGAACCTCCCAGAAACTCTGTCTGGGCTGTTGATGTGTTTGATGTTCTAAGGACTGTTTGTACCATGGATTACTGTGGTATGAATGAGTCATTCGCGAGTACACGGGATCCACAGCGGGATGAATGCGGCTTACCGCTGCTACATTATCCGAAGCTGAACTTCTACTAGCCAGATTACAGCCTGAATAAAGAAGCTCAGTGTTCTGTCGATCAGCTTGAGCAATCTCGGCAGTGGACGTGAACGCTGAACTCATACTTCCAAGGTTAGCCTCAGACAGACGACTTCTCGCTAGCGATACGTTTTCAAATGGCGCTCTGGGTTTCCAAGGATAAAAACCCTTGCCAATGTCGCTGAGCATCGGCGGGCTTTGTTTACCAATCGGGCTACAGTTTGAAGCTAGCATTGTCGATGTCGCTGCAGTGGATTTGGTCGGTAGATTCTAATATACAAACGGCAGAAAAACATATTAGTAAGAGACAGTAAATCAGCTTAGGGTTGTAATCAAATCTAATCAAATATTCTTGAGCAAATCCAAGTCCCCTATCTCGTCACCTTCGATTCGCGAGTCATTCACTGATCACAAAGACATTTGCTTCTAGCGCTTGCTTGATACACTCAACGCGAAATTCCAGAAGAACTGCGCTGCTCAAGATGCATACAAACTATAGATCCATCCAAGGTTGCGGTGAAGGACTTCTTTTAGGATGCCGCCTGCTCGACCTAAGCCAATCAACGGCGTTATATAGGCCCCTTTGACAAACATGATTGAATGATAGGGATTTGTTGACATATAATAAGTTTCTTCAAATGGTACTATTATTCTTACCAATCTATATGAACAATACCATTGATCTCGGTAGTGGCCGACTCTGCTTTCGCGGAGGCCGAACTTCTTACATTTACACGAAGGGCTTATAATTATCACCTGTGGAAAACCCGAAGAATACCTCCTGCTCTAACTTGCTCTTCTCCTTCTTAAGTATGTACTTTCAACTTTTTCCACTTCACACCTCTCGATTGCTTACGGAAGTTCTAATTAGCTGGATCTTTGGTCTAATCTTTCCGAAACAGAATAAGCCCAACCTTACACAATGGTGAGGTAACTGGCTGAGACGATGCTAGGGAATAGCATGGACACTCGATGTGAAAACCATGTGTGACCTAATTCTGGTAACAGGATCTAAAAAGTGGGTGGTAGTTGGAGTATAGGGGGGCGTTGATGGACCTGCTTAGGGGCGTCAGATGGGATGGCTCGCAATAGTTCGTCCGTCATCCATCAAATCTTCAGCTCTTAAGCAAAGCTCCCAACAACACCGACGGGAGAAGTCAACCGTGAGCCTCTAAAGTGCCGCGATACGAACCACAAGGAACAACACAAAGACACCGGTACTTTACAAATAAACAAGGCACCGACCTCACGTCCGAACAATATTCCTTCTACCTTCCACGGATTCTTGATATCCCACTTGGAAAATCTGCACAGCTACGTGACAAAAAGCTACTGTGCGATTGACTCCTATTGATGCTTGTGATGGGCTTATTCTCTTAGGCCAATTGTTGATTTATTTCTATGGGTCTCTAGTTAGAGTGTCTATAGTCCCTACGGAATATATGTCATAGATCTTATGATTTCCACTTATGAAGAAAAAGAATACAACTTGATAAAACTCATGTGAGTCGTTTGTATTTCTAATTATGATAACTTAGAACTCCCCGGGACATCACTGTTAAGTTTGGAGGCCTTTTCAAGAGGCTAAACAAACTGTATTTGAGGTCCTGCATATGATGAAAGCTTACCTGCTGTGAGAAGGCTTAACAAGGCTGTATTATAATTACACAAGCTGGAATAGCCAGCTAATTTCAACTATACTCCCTCAAGCACAATGTGTTTATATGCCGAAAAAAACGCAACTATTAGAACTAGGTGCCGCAGAATTGGTTTCTTTTCATCCCGCGTGCGCGACTAGTTGCGCGCAGAAAAGAATTATAAAGAAGAAAACGAAGAAATTTTGCGACCATGCTTGAAAGTTTACCAACCATTACGCACGATATGAAAACTTCATCAGACGTCGGATGGTTTACCTTATTAGTAGCTTGTCCCTTTGACGGGGTTCGAATATGGCTCGGCTGTTCAATTACCTCTTCCTTGCAGAAGCTGGGTGTAATTTAGAACAGTGAATGAAAGCCTAAAGTTCTTCGTTGCTGCTTCTGCTCTGCTTGGGTTTCGACTAAAGTTCCACTGTGTGAGCACTCACAACACGTAAGAATAACAACTCAAGTCAGGCGTGGTTTCCAAAATTATCGACAGACTTCAAAAACTGATAGATTTAATTAGCCCCCGTTTGATGTGCCGCTACTGATTGATTGGCAAGACTCGAGCTAAGGTTGATCGAGTTGTATGTTCCACAACACACCTCCAATATAAAGGCACAGATAAGCTGAGCAGCTGCGAGGGGCTAAAATCAATCTCGTATTCTTTGTTGGGCCTTGTGCCGAACCAACTCAAACAAAGAACCGATTTGTGGGGTCAAACCAGCCTCCGGGAATTGACACCGCCAGCCTAATTACGAACATTCTCAGAACGTTTCTTCATGGCGCTCGGATTACTCGGTTGCTCGCATTTGGAGTGTAAATTGTACTGCAACGCCCCCCTCTTGACAATATTTTGACAGTATTGATGTCGGAAAGGGTCGAAGAACTCACATATGCATTGAAAGCTCGCGCCCTTTGTTCAGGCTTGATTTGAGCGAGAGCCAGTTGAGCTTGTGTGTTGAGTGAGAATGAAGATGTTGTTGGTGAACGCGGCAGTCGGCAAAGTAAAGCAACGACCGGCTGACCAAATGCGATAAGCATCACGGGCTTGTGTTGTTTTATCATCGAAGGCTCTTCAATTCAAAAGGACCATGCGACTAACATCTCGAAATCTCTCGCAGGGGACGAAGCCAAAAGGTCGTCCCAAATCTCCTCATCTTTTAAAGTGTACACTCTGAATTAAGCGTTTATTGATTTAGCGCATTCACTGGGTTAATGCACTTGTTTACAAAAACCATTGTTTACTTGAAGATTACATACTAACTCGATAGGTAAACACAACCGTGAGATTCAGATACACGCCATTTTCAAGCAAACGCCACGAAAAATCACCTTTATTGCTCGGGTTTCTAGAGTATTTGTAACGGCGGAGTTCAGCTAATAACTGTAATAAAAAATCTAATAACTAAACTTAAGCCGGCTTTATTTTTTTAAGTTTCCTAAGCTCTTCTAATACCATTGTAACCCCTAATAAGGATAATCATCCTTTAAATTGCCTCTAGCACTTTCAAACTTGGGGCTTGCAACATCAATAAGACTAAAACTATATCGAGGAAATTAAAAAAATGTTATACTTTCTTGGTTGGCTGTTCGGACACGTGGACTATGAAATCTGTGCGCGAAGGCGGGTTTTTGTCGGTAACTTCAAAACCAAAGATACAATACGTGTAATTAAATTAAGAAACTCAGTGTGGACGCGACGACAGGACTATGGGACAAACCCAGAACCATTACACCATGAAAACACGACATTTAGCTGACAACCCTGCACGCATGTATATACCTCTCCGTTCAAGCTAATCCCGTGTGCTTGACTGATTGAATTTCAAGGCACTTACGGAGCTGAATAGCTCTGCGTTCATATTCAATGAATTGGTGCCTGGTAGGATCTTATTTGATGTATTGGTTCCAATATAATGACTGTCTTTCTATGCGTTCTTTTCACGCTGCTTGGATATCGCTCCCATTCATGGTTGACTTGACTCTCCATAGTCCTACAGTAATCGCAATATCCATTGAATAGTCCTTTGATTATTTTGTACTCTATCTTTTAAATTCGCTGTTATGTTAGCCGTCGAATATAAAGACGCTTTTGTTCGCTTTACCGCTATTTTTTGACATACTTTTAGTGATATTTTTACGATCCAGTGTAGTGAATCTTATGGGTATTTTTGGCCCCCCCTCTGTGACTACCAAGCGCGTCGGCATGCTGTGAGAGGAAGGGCTTGTGAACTGGATTTGCTGTCAAACATTTGTCTTATAATATCGATTGTTGGTGCCTTTTTTACATTATTAAAAAGGTTATGAAGTCTGCTTAGCGGGAAGCCATTGCAATGCTTGTTCAAATACCGAAAGAAAGCTACAGTAAGCCATTAGGAAACCCTAGAAAATACGTTAGCTTTTAGGCTGTTTTTTTGAGTTATTTTTCTTGGTAACCGTTTTCTTTGGGATTTTAACTCGCTCACTACTTAAAAGCGCTAGTCTTTGTGGCTTTTTAAAAGAGAATTCACGTTATTTTTCCTACTGATTTAGGTTATTTCGTTTACATTAAGCGGTCAGCCAAAACAAACACCTTCAGAGGATGTAAAATGTGGCGAATTATTTCAATGTTCCTATGTTTACAGAAATCAATATTAGTTCGTAATTAAAATAAACTTTTCAATTTTTTCTTCGCATGGTTCATAAGGTCAAGAAAAATATTAGTTATTTTCTTTCCACTTAAAATTGACTTAAAAATTATTCCAGATGGATTGAATTTGTTCACGCGAGTCAACCTTTTTTCTCTTAGAGCATGACCGAGTAACCTGTTCGAAAAATCCGTACAATTCTTAAAAAACTACTCTTACAACTACATGTAGTTAACGCGCGTACTGGAGCCGAAAATCTCAAACTGCGCTCGTCTTCGAACTAACATTGTTTGATCCCCCTGAAAATTTTCAAAGGCGTTTCCTTGTAAAGCTGGTATGGGATGGCGAATCCCTGTGTACACAGGCCAGATTTTTGTGAGACTTCACACTGGGATAATTAGCTTAGCGATAGCGTGTCGGGCAGGAAAATGAGGACCTAGGCCAAAAACTCTCTCTTCATCTCTCTCGCACTCTTGCACTCTCTCTCTCTCACCTCTCGAATAATTCTACCACTAGTCCCATTTAAGGAGACTGCCTAACATAGAAAACTAACCAGAAAAATGTTTTTAAACCACGATTTTCTTAAAAAAAATTTAGTACTGATTTCAAATATGCAAAGAAAAATGGGGTGGGCTCAAATCGAACGTTCTATGGTAGTCAGCCTCCTTAAGAATGAACATGCGCGTTCACCATTCGACAGGGTTCAACAATGTATAACAACTGTTTATATAACACGATAATAACAGTATTTCAATCAACTACAAAGATGATTATGTATATGTTCTGTCCTTATGAAACAGCGACATTTAATCCAAATTTCCTGTACTGGTTGTTTTATTTGTTATTTCGTTCAATAGCCAAGTTGTCTAGTATCTAACTGTTTCAGAGATCGCGCAACAAGATAACATTATTACAATCCTTTTCGAAAGATTTCGAGCAACCGTGTTGAACATTACCATGGGGTACATCAGGTCTTTTGACTAACACTCATAATCACATTAGTAAAATTTTGGATATGACTCATTTGGCAAATGATCCAATTTTCAATTTTCATTAAGGTTATAGTTATGAACTTCTCTTTAAGAACAACCTATTAATTTTATGAAGCAGGGAAATTTTAAACGAGGACTTGTTTACGATCATGAAAGGGAGAGACAAATGTCTCCATAAATTTTTTTTCTTATTTCGAAGAGACTTAATAATTTTGTTCTGGAAAAAAGGTGTTATCCACAAGCAACATTTGGCTCGAAATAATTCCTATTATTATAAAGGAATAAAATGTTATTAAAACTTAATTTAAAGTCGAAATCATTGCACGAAAATGGCGCACAAAGGTGACTCATAATCGTAACCTTAAAAAATTGTCAAAGATTTTACTAAAAAAGCAAAGCATCTTAAACTGATTAAAAAGTAAAGACAGGTTTCCTAAAGGGCGAAAAATAACGGTCTTATTTAAAGTCCGTATCTCTTTTTTATATTTTTTCAAGTATTTGTCTTAAACTCTTTATTTGATTACTCGGTCTTAGTCGGGTGCAAATTTTCGATACTCGAACTTGGATCTTAAAGTTAAAGAAGAACAAGCCACCTGAATATCACAGTTTAGGAAGAGTGTGATGACTTTGTGTCTCAGTAGAACAATGGGTTCGTTAAATGAGAATTAATAAAAGGATGGTGAGATATACCGTAGCACATGGTTGGCACTGAGATTGAAAGGTGTTGATTGGATTTCTACGACATGATGTAGCTCAACTTGGATGAAAAGTTGTTTTGAATAAGTGGTTCAACAGCACTGAGATAAACCGAAAATCGTTTTCAAAAATTTATAAAAAGCTGGAAAACATTACCACTGATGAATAAAAGAAAATAAGGAATAACGATAACTGTAAACTATAAAGTAAATGATGTTCTTAGCTTAGGAATAATTCACTCTCTAGCTTCACAACCCTTCTCGCTCTCTCGTTTTCTCTCACAGTGTCTGTTAGTTTTAAAAGACCTTGTTCTCCATCAAGTTGATGGTGTCTTGTCCAAAAGCCATAATAACATACACATCTCGACACGACAGGTACACACGAGTGAATAAATATTGAATAAAGCTTTTAAGGTCGTCCATCTTATGCGACGTGAACCTGAAAATACCAGCAGCAGAGCTTGAGGGTGGGGTATATGAGTAAAATCTCTACTAACTATAGCTGATAGTATCAAAATGCAAAATAGCCAGCCAACAAAGAAACATTGCAGGAGTTAAAATGCCTTGAACTTGAAGAACATTCAAGTCTCTAATAACTCTGTGAGTTATGGAGAATTTCTTCGCTAATAGTAAAAAAAATTAAGTCATAAATTCCTATTTTCTTACTAGAGCAAGTTGGGAATTTCTATATTTTAGAGAACATTTTGAACGTCTTATATTGGACGTCTTGCTTGGCAAAGCTACAAAATTCAATGAAATACTGCTTTTTTAATATCATGAATTTGTATTCTTGTCGTAGCCAGTTAAGATCCCAATAGGGAAGTATAAATTTCCGCCCAAAAGGCTCGGCAGTCGTTAACTATGTCCACCTCCTTGAGAAAGACTTGAAGGATGTGGGCATGAACCCTTCTACTCAAGACCCAACCCTTTTGAAAGGTTTAATGGGTTTGATAAATATTTAATTTTCGCTTCTGTCAAAAAACTGGTTAAGGTTCTGGCATTTTGAGTCCTTTTTAGATTTTTCAGTTACATTATTAAATATCTCTAAAACGGTTTAAAAAAGGACTCTACCTTTTTTAAAGTCTTGAGAGAAGGGTCTGCTTAATTTGACGCTAAAGGCCAAGTCATTTCTCATTTTTGTAGTGGATTAAATTTTACCATATCTCACAGGTTAATTGGTGATATTTTCAGAGCAAATAAACTAACGTCTCTCTTTGCTAAAAGCCAAGCAGAATCATCTCAGAACAAAAAAAAATATGGAGTATCAGATAAACAATTCCTAAGCATCTAGTAAACCAGCTACATCAAATAGATTCCTCAAGATCAATTACTTTTGGGATATCTCCACCTAAGACACAGCTAGAGAAGAAAAAGAAGCGAATGTTTACCGAAACACGCTGTGCGTTTTGTGCACTGATAGAAATCTCTATATTTAACACATTCTTTACGAAACCTTTACTCGATATTAAACTTGTATTATCTTGAGAAAAGTGATTCCAATAGAATAATGCTTTTGAAGATGTAACTTTAAAAGTTCTTTGGCCATTTTCTTGTTATATAAGAAAAGCTAGTGTTGCTCTATCTAATAAGAAAGATATCATGATTCAGTACCTACCAGAGAGGAAAACTGAAGATGCAAACTCTAGAAAGTCGTGTCTCTCGATGACTCACACAGAAGTTGTTAAATTTGCTAAAACAGGTCAGTTTTGTAGTCGGAATGTTGAAGACAGCATTAACATCTTTTGTTTATCCTTCGACTTTTGTATTCTTTTTGGCTTACACAATTCTCCGCCCACATTTCTTCAAACAGTAGCAAGTGAAAATTACGATTCTGCTGAGGAAATATCAACAACGATAATTGTGACCACGAATTCGCAGGATGGAGTGACTTTATGTTCTAGTTCCCATCGCTTGCTTTTGAAAAATTAATATCTATCTCACTAATGACCTCCAATTTGCATGTATTTTGTCATTTTCAATACCAGTAGTTTTGCATCTTGTTTTGCCGCCAAACCTGAGAGGCGTTGATGTACTGCGAAAAATGAAGCAAGAAGATGAAACCTTCTGACTTTAACGCCTAAAATGCAAATTGTAACTTTTAAAACAGTAACAGTTTTTTTCTACTCTTTGTTTTGAAAGAAAATTTTTCCGTAATTTTATTTATTTTTTGGTAATGAGATTTGACATACTCTTTCTTTGTTATTGTAAAATTATGATGTCGAATTCAAGTTCAATTATAGTTATACTCTCGGCATTGTCAGTTTGCTGTGTGTACTACCGAAATATTCCATGGCACTCAAAGAAAAACTATCGAGATAAAAAGACAATGGTGTAGTCATAAGTGTATGAGCAGCTATACTCTGTTTTGAGTTGTGTTGAGATTTTTTGCATGATCTAAGTCACAGCCATAATGGAAAAAGCTTGCTCTAAATAGGCGGTCTCTAACTGCATCCCAATTTTTAGCTACTTGTGAACAAGACGTTCAAATGGGTTGGTGGGAAAACTCCAAAAGCGTGACGACATATAAAAATAGAGTTTACAAAGGCGTACAATGAAGGAAGCAGAGAGCAGATGCGAGAGGTCCCACGAAAATCCAGAGGCAAAATACACTAAAGAATTTGTCACAATGAATTAGTTGGCACTTCATAGTCTACTCATGTCTAATTACTATAAGTAGATTCAATTGGTGCTCTACTTCAAATTATAATAGCTTTAAAAGGCTTTTTCAAACCCCACAAAGAGAATTTTTTTGTAAAGTTTCCACTTCAACCGAAACCTAAAACGTCTTTTCAACTAAGTCCTCGTCTAGTTTATAATTTTGTGTTTAAAATTTGACCGTTTTGTTTTAGTACTGCGTCAAATCGCCAGACACATACAAGCCGAATGTGAACAATCTAATAAGCGAAATTTGATTATTTTTCCATATAAACAAAATGGCGGGAATCTAAAAAGTAAAACGGCTCAAGCAGAATTAATACATGTGTTGGTACTTCAACTTTCTTGTCGAACTACAGAAATCTGTTGTTTATTTCTAACCATTTTCTTTATTTGACTGAAGTAATCACTGTAAGCAGCTGTATCCGGCTATGATCTGCTAAACATTTCCGAACGTAAACAGTCATTAAGACTTCACTGTTAAAATTATCTCCTTTACAGCAAAACCGTCTTGTTTTATCATTTCTATTTACCGCTTTCGTGACTACAATTTTCAATTCCAAACTTCACAATCCTTTTCCAAATACAATTCTCTTTATTTAGACTT
>WUCR03296623.1:0-12898 GCA_009858155.3 Phymanthus crucifer
CTGGGACTGGGATTCATGAAGCAAAAACAATAGAAAAATGGGAATGGGATTGAGATTTGGGCAACACAGACTGGGATGATTTGAACTGGGATTTTGAAAAAAATGCTTGTCTGGGAAATGGGATTAGGACCCCCCCCTGCAGGACCCTTGTAAAATTGCATACTTCTCTCACCTGATGGCGTCTGAAAGTACTGGCACTTCAAACATGGACGTACATGGGAAGCCACTTTTCAAAGCCATCATGTAGTGTGCTGAGGACGCCCTTTGACTGAAGCCCTGCAGCTCATTAACGTACTGACGGCATAATTCTGCCTCAGTTTGGAGGGTTGGATCCTCACGCGACAACAGGAATACTTGAGCTAGGAGTTGGATGTGCTGAAACGAGTAAGAAAAGGAACATGAATGTTACTCTTTCTCCTCCACCTCATATTTCAGCTTAACAAGGAGTGACAACAATCATTTTAATTTCCCTGAGAATTTTAATTTTTCATTTAGTAAATCAAGATATAATTCTATGTACTTATTGGCTGAGTGGGAGGGCTGGACGGGAAAATATTTGGCTCGAGGTCATGCCATACGGACCGAGTGCAGCGAAGTCCATACAAATGGCCAAGAGCCAAATATTTTCCAGCCCGACCAAACTCAGTCAATAAGCATTTTATCATATGATCCAATTTTTATGGTAAAAAAGGCTGAAGGATCCAGCTAAACTTAATCAAGATAGCGCGCGCACAACGAAGAGGGCCGGACGGGTTTTTCCGGCCTGCTCACGTCAGCCCGTCTGGCCCCCATCACATGACTGTCCCCAGTGGTTTTATTAGAGTGCACGCACAGGGCCGTGTGGGTCATATGATAAAAAATGTTCCTGTCTGTTGTCCAGGGGTGGATCCAGGGGGGGGGGGGGGTGGAGATTGGATTGCTAGTTAACCCACCCTCTTTGCAGGGTTTAGAACAGCAAAAAAGAAAATGCTAAGTGCTGTAGCATACCTGACCCATTTGTCTAGATAACTGTGTCCTCTGCTGTTCTGAGAAAAGTACAACATCTGCGTCGCTTGTTTCTTCATCATCCAGTGCAGGTACCAAACCACTGAGCACAAAGGAATAGAAATCAATCCATCAGTAACTGGCAATTACTGGTCAGTCATTTGGATCCATTTGTTGTATTACTATAATGCATCAACTCACCATATTGGACTTCCATCTACTAAGATTCCATTTTCATCATACTAGTAAGAAACAAAAACCATAATTAGTAATATTACAAAAAGAGAGCAAATATCTTATTTGTTGCATTACAATGTTGTTGCATTTCTTTTTTCAGACCATGTCTCATTCCCTAGAGAATGTGATTCTTTGTTTCAGCTGTATCCATATTCACATATCTCCTCACGTGAAACCAAGTACAATCCTTAAACAAAGAAACAATGCTCTAGGGAATGATTCATGGGCTGAAATTGGAAAACATTGCAAGGCAATAAATAAGGTCTAATGTATGGTGGCTGGGGTAGGTTTGCTAGGGTATCAGGAGTAATTATTCTCTTTTCAATAACAGGAGAAAGAAAACTTGGGGTAGCAGTGACAGTGCTTGAATTGCCTCTTGTCAATGTAACCAAGGTTTGAGCCCCGTCATGCCTGGTACTGTATGAGAGTAGAGTTTCTAAACAGCTAGCTCTCTCCTGTCTTACAAGGAGCAATAGGTTTATAAGCTACATGCTATTTTAACAGTGGTGCAGTATTGTGAAAAGGCAATCACAATTTCTTATTCTTAAATACCCCCGGTAATAATTATATTTCTCATTTTAGAGAATTACCTCATTAAAGAGTTCTTCAAAAAGATCGGAGACTTCTTGTTCTGTAGGTAACAAAAATTACAGTAGATGAATGATAAAAATGGACAGTAGTTGACTGCATGTAAACACTGCTTGGAACATAAGAAAGTTATGACAAGGTTGCTGAAAGACATATATTGCTGGTGTTTAACTCCAGTGTTCATACTGTAGCATCATGTGACTAGAAGTACTGCAATGTGCTCCCCCCTGGACTGAATGCTCATCCATTGCAGGGTACCAACATGTCAAGTTTCCTTTATAATAATTATTCCTTGGTACCCATTTATACACCCAAGTGAAGCGAGACAATGTGCAAGTAAAGCATCTTGCGCAAGGACACAAGTAACCACTGAAGAAAGGAATAGGCGATTTGCACTTGGCAATCAGTTATCAAATCAATCCTGATCAATTTTTGAAAAAAATACACTCTAATCAGCCATCTTCAGATTCCCATGAAACGCCAGTCTCAATGGCAGAAACTGTTAGTGCAAACTGCCTATTGAGTGCAAGGCAGTTGACCTTGTCAGACATCATGTTTTTCCACTTGAATCAGTGGTAGTGAAGAAAAGCAGCCATGATGAAAATACAATCAATCATGTTTTACTTCTCCAGTTTCATCCTCTCCTTACTGGGTATTCTGACAGCTCTATCATTTCTGTATTCTTCTTTTTCTTCCTTGTGATTCTCAGCCATGTAATCATACTCTTTATCCTCATCTTCAGTGGCATTGTCTTCATCTGTGGTAAGAAAAAAGAAACTGATTCAGCTTCAGTTCCTTTTATTCCCCTTCCCTTGAGGTCCCTTTCATTTTCTCATTCATTCCCATATTTCTATTTAACATTTAGTCCTCGAGTCCGAATGGTCTATGAGTGAATAGCCCATGAGGCCGAGAGGTATAATTGTTTTTAGTTTACAACCAACATATTGGGCCAAAGGTGAATGAGACTAAACAAAATAAAGAGAGAAAAATGTTTTATTGATATTATAGCAATAAAAACTGGCCCTTCCTCTCAACTCGGGCTATCACCAATAGCCCGAGGTTAGGGAGCCAATCAGAATGTAGGATTTGTAATAGCCCTTGTTGGTGAATACTAATTTTTCTTATCCAATGACAGCTGGGACATGTGGGAGTGTTCGGCATGAGCACTGTCATTCACCACTTAGATTTTGTCCCTTGCCACAAGGGGTTTTCTCCCTCCATAAAAATAAAGTGAGTTGAACAGAGGTGTTTAAGCAAATTTGAATGTAATGGTAGAGTTTGTGTGTACACTTGGAGATATCAGCTACCTTTAAAATCTGAGTGTAATTATAAAAGATTGAAATTATAATAATCATTATTGCAATACTATCAGTAATTTTTATCATATTACCCTCTCCATTTATTAGTCGCTGGAGAAATAGCTGAAAGTCAATGTCTTCTTTGTCAAGGTCATCCAGTTTGACAGTGTCATACAGGTCTGGCATGTAATCTGGCAGCATGAAATCAGCTGAATGGAAGACAAGGTAATGAAAAGTGAGAAAAAACAAAAAAATACATACAAAACTTTTGTCATGCAAGATTTTTGTATTGCAAGTTGCTCACATTACAGGGGTGTAGCAAGCCCTGAACAAAAGGGGGGTTGATACACTTGAAATAAATTAAAACAACAAAAATTAATTAAAACAAACTTTATTTAAAATTTCATATGTATAAATATTCCAGTTGCAAAACTGAGTGATATATTTAGCAAAGAGGTTTAGAGAATCAATTTAAGCAAAGAAATATGGTGACAGCTCATCAAAGAAAATATAATCGATCCAAAAATTTTAGTGGGGGAGATCATCCCCCTTGTCCCCCCCTCGCTATGCCAGTGTCACATTACCACTGTTCACACTACACTGTTAACTTGAAAACTGCTCTGAAATAGCATGTAACCATACTGCAAATGGGTGGTATTTTTTTCTTATTAGCTCATACCTGCATCAAACTTGAGATCATTTTTTATTGGCAGGTGTGATCTTGTTCTTTTGGCAATGAGGTCCTCCTGCGGACAAATTTTTACAAACTGGTAGTTACACTAAATTCTAATCTGTTTATAAGGTTAAGTCTAAAGTGTATAATAATAACCTTTTCTGGAGTTAAAATAGTTGATGGAGTGTCTGGCTTCTTAAAAATAGTCTCCTGTGATCTGTGTCTTGTGAAAGGTCTACTACCTATGAATGAAATCATGGAAAATATGGTTTTTGTTCAACTTACTTCTTTGCTTTTTATGCTCAAAAAGGAGCTACTGTAAGATGATATACAGTGAACAACCTGCAGGAATTCTTTTACTACCTGAGGCATATGTTATGCCAGAATCGGACTCCTGTGTTGTATCTGACCTTTGGCTGTCTGGCGATGCAGGTTTGAAAGGGGATGCAAGGTCACTGGAAGGGAAATGATTAAAGGAAAGTGAATAAAAATGAATGAAATGAGGACTATCTAAGTAGAGTTACAGTACCTCTGATGGGAAAGACAGCTCTCAGTATCTTCATCCTAAGAATGAACAAAATTATGAAATACTTAAAAACTAAGTTTAAGAGGACAATATGACTTTATGTTTGCACGATCTACCTCTTCATCAGCATCTGGATTATATTCTTCATCAGATGATGACTCTGGAAATTCCAGATCTGTAAACTATACAATAAATTTATCATTATTATACATGTATTATATTAGTCTCAAAATAATAGATTTAAGATGCCATAGAAATTAACATAATAAAAATCTTACATTACCAACTATAAAAATATTGATATTATTGATTACAATTCGATGAAGATGATAATTTATAATGATAACTTTTATGATATGCCATTACATATACTGGTGGTGATTCATGACTTACAGTAGAAACAGGTTTCTTACTCTTGATTGGTGATCTTGTCTATGGAAAAAAAAAACAGGAAAAAATAGGTACAGCTACATGTATTGAATACCCCGCCACATTAGTTATCTCCCACTACCGCCAGGGTCAGCGCCTTATGTTCCACATATCACAGCATACACTGCGTCGCAGACAAATACACTGTGTGTCTGCAACCTTCTCCAGGGCTACCGGCCAAATCTTTTAAAAATCTGGAAATTGGAATGTAATGCTGACCTATTTCCTAGGTAAACCCAGCCAAGAGAAGGACTCAGGGGAGGGTGGGTGATTTTTGCAATTTTCTGCATTTGTCTGTGATGCTATGTTTGTCCACGACATTCTCCAGAGCTACTGGGCAAATCTTTTGAAAATCTTGCAACTGGAATGTAATCCTGACCTATTTCTCTGGTTATAGCCAGTTCTGACAAATGGAAAGTACCCTAAGTTCAGTGCAAATATAAAGGAATTGAAACATACCAGCTGTGCAATTGGGTCATCTTGATGCTTTTGCTTGAACTTTGATCTTGTCATTTTAGGTTCCTGTAAAATTATATTGTGATCAATGTTAGAAAATTAAAGCCATTTTCCATTGACCAGGAACTACAATTTCTTAATTTTGTTTGAGTTTATCATCAAGCTTGTTGTGGCTCATTGGAACAGTTTAAGCTCATATTACTGCTTGGCTAATGCTTGTTTTCCTGTACTGTATTGTATGCTGTACTTACAAAGTCCAAATCAATGTCATCCAATGGACTGGCCTCCATATTTTTCTCTTTGGCTTCCTCTTCAGCAATAACCTTTTGCACCAAATCTCGTACTCTTTTGTCTGTTACAACATGCTACATAAATACATAAAATATAATTTTTTTTTTTATTTTATTTGAAGATTTGCCCGAGGGCTGGTGATGCACAATAGGACTCGAGGTCCCCTACGAGGTACAACACCACCAAAACACACCAAAACACACCACCAACATATAATAATGCAGTATTTTTTGTTGTCATATCAAAATCTGCCTCTGAAGAAACTAATTTACTTACATGTAAAATACTCTTCACATTGATGGCTGTAAGATTATTTTTCTTGGCATTTTTCTCCAGCATTTTTTCCAAGTTAGTCTCTTCATCTTCTTCATCCTCATCGTAGTCTTGTCCTTGAGACTCAAAGTTAGACGTACTTAGCGCGCTTTTTTCCTCGACATTTTCATCATCCAATTTTAGCTTCTTTGGGTCCTTCTTCCTCCTCTCTTTCTTAGGATGTACTTTTCTTTTCTTTCCCTTTGGTGATTTAGGCATTTTTACGTTGCACTACCCTTCTTAAGGCGAGAATTTATGAAATAATTGTGGACCAAATGTTTTTCTACTTGGTCCGCCATTTTGATTTCTTGTCCAAAACAAGTTCCAGCATGCAGTGCGAGTCACTAGCACCAGGCCTAACCCGACCAATGAGCACCGTCGTTTGTTGAGGGGTGGGAGAGTGTTATTAAAAGTGTGAAAAACTCATTTTCTCATTTCAGTTAATTAATTTCCCATTTAGTAACTTTGTCCACGATGATCGGTTCAGTATTTCATGAAATTCCATTTCCGCATAGAAAGTTTGTAGTTATTTGCATGCCGAAAAATTTCTTTAAAAAATAGTTGTCCGTTTTTTACAATACATATTTTTTTCTATGACGCAAGAAAGTAACGCAGGCCTAATTAATTAAAGACGTTTTGCGTAGAGAAATCAGAGTCAGAGTCTCACGTCCAGTAAATAAACGAAGAACCCATCACGTTAGTGATATACATTTTGTTAAGATATTTTTCAGTATCAAAGTAAGTCTTGGGCCAAAATTCCGAGAAAACAAAATGCAGTCTCTGCTGTTCTGGCCGACAAACAAAATAATTTGAACAGGGAGCCGGTCCAGTACCTTCGCGGAGCAGTTATTTTGCGGCAGCTACTAATGAGACCTAGCCTGTGAAACTAGTGTGCATGTCATGGATTGGATGTCGCACGCGTAGGAAGCACAAAAAGGGAGAGTAAATTTGAATTGACGCACAGTATAAAAATATACGAGTGAGCAGCAGGCATCGCATACCACACCTACAAAGTACACCGTCTTTTAAACGCTTTCAGTTTACTATTTTCATTCATCGATCCATACTGGAGCCGACAATGTCCCGCCAACTGGTCAGTGTCTCTGAAGATTGCCCAGTGGAAAAGATTGCCCAAGAACACGATTACGAGGAAATTGCAGTAAAGGTAACGGTATGCGCGTAGAAAGTGGGAAAGGGGGAAAGCGCGCAGTTTCTGTAGCTCCAACTGTCCTTCGTGGTTCATGATTAACGTCTGTTGGTAATTTTACCGGTCCAGAACTGAACATGTGCTCATGTAATGATGCATTTCATATCATTAGTCAGTCACACTTCGATACAGCGCGTGTTTCGGTTGAGTGTGGAGGACCAAGAGTTTTATCGATAAGTTTTACTGCAGTAACGTCAAAACATTGATGTTGTCAAGGCGAATGATTGAGTTGTGGAAGTGCACGTGCGTATTTCAGACTTGCACGTGCCTATTCACACTTGCACGGGCTTTTTCCAAATTTCCCTACTAACTTCAATAATTCGCCTTGACATCCTTTTTTCCCCACGAAAAATTATCGACCAAACTTATCGATAAAACTTCGTCGTTCCACACTCAACCGAAACGCGCTGTAATATATATTTTTTAATCATTATAAGGCGTGTAATGAAATGCCGCCTTCAATACTCGAGTATTAAGAACTTTAGATTTTTACAATGGAAATCGAAGAGCGTTGCTCTCTATATCCATGAGCTGCCCTGGGAGTATACCGTTGCTTCTATCCCGTGCTGCACGAAAGCGGATTTCCATCAACATTTCGTACTGCGGCCTTATCATAGTACGCCAGCTCAGATTTCGAAAAGATTTCTTTCGTGTCGTGGCATTAGTCTAAACGCGGTACTTTCTTTGTACTTTCAGGTGGTTGACGCAGAAGAAGGTGCGACACGAAAGGGTTTGCCAATGCTAACAAAAGCGATTCAAACCGACGAGTTTCAATTGCCACAAAAAGAATTGAAATACCTAAGCAGTCAAATCTCATGCATGTATTTGAAAACCACCAAAGAACATCCACGTTCTTCGCAGATTGATGTGAAGTGTTTTCACAAGCTCAATGCAGTAAGTTGCGACCCGCTCTACCATTTTTCGACGCAATTAAGGAAAGAAGATGGCCAGCGCACTCGTCTTTGTGCAGGGTATTCCCCTAACCCACCACGAAAAGGCATCAAAGCAAAGTCATCTATTATCAAGGGCCACATCTTCTTGGACCGGAGCGTGGATCTGGGCTCACTGCCGGCTACAAGGTTTCCCCCTTTACCACACAGCAAGGTGAATTTGGTGACAATGAAGGCTAACACGACCGATGCAGATATGTTTCGCGAAAATTCAGAGTCAGCTGGTGACACAGTACTGCAGAGAGAGTGCCTTCTGGAGATGAAGCGCGCGTTACCGGATCTTTTGAGTCCTGTCGGGAAGTAGAAAGGAGAGGAAACGATATCGCGCGAGCGTGAGATTATAATAAGTTTCCATACCATTATAACTGTAGCATATATCATAATATAGTATATTGCATAAATTATACCCGAAGTTTTCTCCCTTGTGACGATATACAGGGTTCGTACAGGTTACTCAGTGAAAAATTCCAAAACGTTTCCAGAGCCATTTACTCAAATTTCCAAAACCACAAAAGTAAAAAAAAATCCATTGATGTAAACTGCAAAGTACTTGTTAAGGATGTGGCACCAAATGATCATTCACTTAATTTCATTAATAAAGAAACTCAACGACTACAAATTAAGAGTTCTGTAAAAAATTGCAGCAGGCGAAAAAAAAAATATTATTTTGGCGTTTTAAAACGAAAACAAGACAGTCAATTTTGAGATGGGCAACCGAAAGAAATCCATAACTTTTCCATAGCCAGCGGCCGAAAAAGGAATTTTTCCAAAACTTTCCAGGTCCTGGAAAAAGGTATTATTAATTTCCAAGACTTTCCAAAACCCGTACGAACCCTGGTTATAGTTGCCATGTCAACCGATATAGCATCTATGGACGGGAGACATTACAAATCACTTTGGTTAGCAGTGTAAATATATATATTTTCTATCTAGTATAGTTATACTCGCAGCAAATAGTCTGATAAGTTTTTGCCAAAAAGGATATATTTATAAGTGCATGAAGCTGAAACTTTTCTATTATTTTCTTAGTTTGAAGATGTAGAGCTACTCTGTAGATATGCTTCGATAAATCGTTATTATTATTATTATTATTATTATTATTATTATTATTATTATTATTATTATTATTTTTCACGTAGACCAGAATTGGATCCACATTTTTTCGTTTTTTTACGTGCGCGCGTAGAGAAGCATGGTAATGAAATCAAAGTGGGACGCCCTTTTTACAATAGCTCTAGAGAAATCAAAGAATATTACAGTTCTGGAATATTCTTCATGCTGCTTTACGTATTGTTACATAATTTTAAAGAAATTTTCTTAGACTTTTTTAACCTTTGAGAACAAAAATTTTCTTCACCATTACCATTTTATTATATTCATAAACGTATCCTGTTTTTTGTAGTATTTGGTTTTGACCAATGACGATTCAATGAAATAGAAATTAAATATACGTCTTTCGTCAGCAACATGTAGTTTTCTACATTTAGAAATGCCTTTCAAGAACCACATATCAACAGTGAGTCTAGATGAAGTATCTTTGATATTTTTATCCCAGTTGCACAACGGCAGACAGGTTGGTTATCCCACTTTACTTTCGCCTCGGGAAGATTAGGTCAAAGATACTTTCGTAGATTGAGCTAAAACCTGGAGGGTCTTGCTGGGTTGTGTCACTGTCTTTGATAGATAGAGGACCTGCTGGGATTGAAGGAAAGGAAAACAGAAGAATCGTTGGAAATTACATGAGAAGATGCAAACATGGAACTGCCCATAAGCACACTTTGGCACAGTCTAGCAGAAACTAAGGCGCAATGTGAGGGTAGTAAGTAGGAGAAAGAGGGTACACATGAACCTGTTTAATACAAACCCAACAAGTCAAAGAAGGATACCATGGACTGCAGAAAAAAAGAACTGGGTGGGGTGGGTGGTGGGACTATGAAAGTCTCCAGATTTCTATTAGGACCTTGACAATACATAAATATAGCCACTGACTAATCACTGTGTAGTCATTCCTGCAGGAATTTATGATTTGTAAATTATACATTGCAAGATGTATTAAATTTTTAAAAGCTCCATAAGAACTCACCCCTATTTGACTGGCCCCATTTTTCATTAAATTCTGAGATGTCATCTGCACAACAAAAATAAATACTTGTAAATTCCATTCATTTACTGTTTACCCATCTGACCAATGATAACCCTTGGACAAATTTACATACCTTGATCAAGATTGACAGTCTTCTCTTCTGATGATTCTGAGCCATCCTCACTTTTCCAGTGCTTTACAGTGTGCTCCTGGTCACCTATTTTTCTAGTTACCGTGACCTATATGAATCAACAAAGTATCTGTCAAATTGAAATTTGAATGGATATATCCCACCAGTGATGGGCTACCTGTGGTTGAGACACCTGAATAAACAGAGGGATCGTAGCTTTACCTCTTCTCTGCCACTGGAGTCTCGTTTTGTTGTCCTACTTTCAGTACGCTGTTGAAACAAAACTGAACATCAAAATATGTCGTTCACTCAAAGTGCCCAAAGAATGCGATCAACTGCCATCAATTACTATGTGAACCAAAGTTAGCTACAGCTGTATGAAAAGTCTTACCCCTTGAGAGTCTATCGTAGTAACCTGTGAATAAGACGACGAAGATGCCGAAGACCAAGGCTTCATAGGTTTGAGGGATTCTGAAGGATTATTTCTTCTTTTAGATAATATTTCATCTAAGCTTTGATTTCCACTTTCTAATTCACCATCCAGATCTACAGTACGATAAAAATATAGCATATTGGTGTTGGTATTCCTTTGGAGAATTTACCAAGAGTAAGACTGGGATTTTTTTTCACTTTCCATTTCCCAGTTACCACAGGGAGCCCAAAGAATGATGTAACACAGGTTGCTGTCTTTAAATACCTTTGTCTAATTTGTTGTCTGGTGGAGTTATGTGTCTGAAAGGTGATGTCCAAAGCCCCCCAAACTGTAATTTCAATCACAGATAAAAATGACATATAAAAAGGCAGATTAAGGTACAGGAATAACTTGTCTTTTTACTGCAGTTTTCCTTTCTCTGTGAACTCAGATGGCTAGTTGTGAAATGGGTTTTTTGCTGCCGTCAATCAATGCTCATTAATCGGTATCTCTTATCTTTATCATTGACAGCAGTAAGACTCGACTAGCCATTGGAATGTTCTGAGGTCGCAGAAAACGGAAAACAGCAGTAAATATCAATGTGCCATATGAAACAATATAGCATACCCATGAGTGTGGTCCGACCCCAGGGGTATTATTCCCTTCATCATTATAGTCGTATTCCTGTTAATTTAATTTTCAAAATATTAGTCATTAATTTGGAATTTATGTTGGGGGCAATGAGCCAATCAGTTTGAAGAAAAATATGTAGGCATAGTATTTGCCTGTCCAACCTGGTAGCTCTCTGTATCTGGCTGTTTTAACATTTTGTCTCTCAAGGAACTTGGTTCTTGCTGATCTTGATGGCCTGGATCATCTGAAGGGGATTCAATCCCAAGTCTTGGGTCGAAAAATGCTATTGATAATAACCAAGAATAAGTTCCAAATTCAATGCAACAGATAACGTCTATTGTATCACGATACATACATTTGTCTTGATGTGAATGGGAATTAAATGGGAATCCTTTAAAGAAGTTTTCAAACATGCTTTCCATTTCTCTAAAAACGTCTCCACCATCTCCACCTTCCATTACAATAATCTCTTCATGTCCGTGCTCATCTACATCATTATGGTCGTGTACATGATGTTCTGGCCATCTTGACTCAAAATTATGGCCAAACTGTCTGTACAAGTCTTCCTGGATTTCTCTGTGTAGAAGGTGCATTCAGATGTCAGCATAGTATTTACTGTATCGTTTTAAAACCTCATACTCTTACCTTGGAAGTTCGTTTGGGTTCAATGGCTCTTGAGGAATACCAAAGAATGATTTGAAATAATCACGTAGCCTACCCATTCTCCCGATTTTATTGAAACCACATCAGAAATTTAGCATTTTTTGAGAAAAAGAGGAATAAACATTCGCAATCTTTCCCTTAATTACGTCATAATATTGAGCCCGCATTGTAATACCGCTGAAAACCACAGGAAACCCAAGCAAGATTCTTAATTATAATTAAATGAATACAAAGAAAGAAAATCTCTATTTTATACACTGTTTTCTTATTTATTGATTTTGTGTCTTATGGGAGCTTTTGTAAGGGCTAAGATTCAAAATTTTACGTCACATTATGTTTTGCATTTTCTTTTTTTATCATTTTTGGAAATCAGAATAAAAGGAAAGGTAAACTTATTAAAATCAAGTAGTAGTTGCAGCTAATCAGAAATATTTTTTAATGGAGAAGAAATAAAGATTATAAATATTGTTTTTTTTTGTAGTAAATTGAGCCCGCGTGTACTACCGCTGGCAATCCAAGATGGCGTCTCCTCGAAGTCCACGAAGTCCAACAAGCTCTTCATCTTCGCCACGTCAAGACAGCTCTAAATCTTCTCAATCAAGTAATAACTGATTCCAAAACCTTCACCAATTATTCCATGTAATTAGTAATGATTAGTAATGATTCTTAAGCCTTTTGACATGGTTTTTAAATTTCTTGATATATTTTTAGTTTCTTGGGATGCAGAGATTGATGTCAATTCTCTCTTTGTCGAGCATTCTATCGAGGAAATTAGAGTTTTAGAAAATAAAACAAGGTATAGAAAACATATCTCATGATAAATCTTTTGTTCAAGATAAGAAGCTACATTTTTCAATGATTTTTTGTTCTTTAAAAGGGGAGATATCGAGAAGAAGAAGGAAGATCTTCGTCTGATGGTTGGGTAAGATTTCCACATCCACGTAGTGAATTCTTAGCTTACTTATTTTTGCCTATAATTCTATTTCTCATATGAATGCTAACATGGAATTATGTTATATGTACAAG
>WUCR03296798.1:0-12887 GCA_009858155.3 Phymanthus crucifer
CCACTGTCCCTCTGCCTACACCACTTAGGATACGGGTGTCTTTCTTGTCCCCTGTGGGATTCCCAGGGACATCCCCTCCCTGTCCACTGTCCCTCTGCCTATACTGTGTCAATTGCTCTCACCTTTCTTTTGCAGGTAGAAAAAGCGCTGTTACCATACCACATACATGTGACGTATACTGTAACGATGTAATGCATGAATACAAAGCATATTTTCTTGCACTGTTTGCCATTTTTGATTAATACAGAAATAAAGTCATATCTCTGATTTCAAACTACTTTGATCTTGAATCATTCGAGAAGTTGTACGATGACTTTGTTACTCGTGCTAGGGTCATATACCGGAGGTGCTATACCGAAGATACCCATGACAACCGAGGTGCTTTGAAGGAAGCATATGCAAGTTTGAGCTGATTCAAAGCTTCGGGGTCACATCACATGGGCACTGTTGTGAAGACGTCATCTGAAAATGTCAGCCGGTAACCAGTATCAGAATGGATCCTTCACACATTCCCTGCCGTCTTTCTGCGGACCCCCAGTCAACATGGCAACCGTGCGCTTGATTAGAAAATTGGCGGGAAATCAAGAGTAATTCTATCGACGTCCCAAAATATGATTTCTTGACTTACGACTCATTTTCTAGCCCAACTTTTTTCTCAAATCCAGTTCAAGCCGGCTTGTTTTGCTTGAATATCAACCCTAGTGTTTTTCTATCGTTTTGTGCTATAAATTTCTATCTTTAGTGAATGAGATTCCACTCGGCACAGGCTCTCCGAAAATGCAAATCCCACCTCCAAATTTCCCCCTTCAGGACCCCCCATAAATAGTGTCATAGCTTCACCGGGGGATTAAATGCTGATACCAACCTATAAACTCTGGCCCTGTTGTTTAGCCTTTGTCCCAGATAGTTTCGCCCAAATTTACTTTATATACTGCGAGCTATTTTAAGATTTGACGTTCGTTCGAAAGTGACGCATCCAACCCCGCAGGGGGTCTGGAAGACAAGGTGGTGACGTCACGGTTAATAACAGGAAGGGGCGGTTGCACATCAAGCAGGGAGGAAGACAGTGGTCTTCTTGCAGAAGAATACACCGAAAAATATCAAATAATTCTCCGCCAATTCGCCCGATATCTCTTCCTATCCCCCTCGCTTCTCTTGTCAACATGTCCAAGACTAAAGAGAAGCAGCTAGGACTCCATAAAGTGATCATGGTTGGAAGTGGTGGTGTTGGGAAGTCGGCGTTGACTTTGCAGTTCATGTACGAAGAGGTATGGGCAACTCGAGGCGAGCTATGGCCTTGTTTTTGTACTTGAACAATTGTTCTTCATGTCTTAATATCACTGAAGAAGGGGACTTATGGATAGAATATACTCTTGCTGTTGTTTTATTTGGTGTATTTGATTTAGATGAACGACAGAGTTCATGTTGTGCCGAATGAGTGATCTTTGAGTACTCGCACAAACCCAACCCCAAAGTCCACACCAACAACCACAGTCACAAGTACAGCCCTCTTATTCTGTACTTCTTCTGGTTATTTTACAGTTTGTGGAAGATTACGAACCAACCAAAGCCGACAGCTATCGCAAGAAAGTCATCTTGGATGGCGAAGAATGCCAAATCGATATTCTTGATACTGCTGGGCAAGAAGACTATGCAGCCATTCGTGACAACTACTTTCGAAGTGGGGAAGGGTTTCTTTGTGTTTTCTCCATAACTGAACAAGAATCGTTCGCTGCAACTACTGAATTTCGCGAGCAGATCCTTCGAGTGAAGAGCGATGATAATATTCCGTTTTTGTTAGTGGGAAATAAGTGTGATCTTACGGACAAAAGGCAGGTGACGAGCGAAGAAGCTCTGGAGAAAGCTCAAGAGTGGGGTGTTCCATATGTGGAAACGTCGGCTAAAACTCGAGAAAACGTTGATAAAGTCTTCTTCGATCTCATGCGAGAAATCAGGTCCAGAAAGATGGACGAAGGCTCGAAACCTGCCGGTAAAAAGAAGAAGGGAAGAATTCGAAGGAAGTGTTTAATTTTATAATTTTGACTTGTACAGTACCATGTACAAAAATCAGTGTTGAATATATTCAAGTATAGTGTGTTTGTTTTTGTTGTGTATCGACAAAAAATAACACGAACATGCCTAGCTTCTACTACCTCGATATTATCCCAGCATAAATCTGTTTTATTTAATAAAAACATAAATACATCAATAACGTGCGCTCTGAGACACCAGGGTAAAGAGAATTTTGGTAGTTATAGCAAAAACATCAATTTTTCTTTAGGAAATAATAATTTTAATTCACAATTTGTTTTAAAAATCCCTAGGTTGTATAAACAAGGTTTTTGGATTTTGTATAAGTATTTCTTTATCTCTTGGAGCTTTGATTTGGAAATGATTCATAGCTCAAAGGAAGTTGTCAATTTTGTCCTTGTTTCCTCAACATTTCCTGGGTTGTCTGTGGTGAAAAAGTAATCATATTGTACAGTATTTCTTCTCTTTTGTTTACATAATTGAATCTCTGCCAAAATGTTGATGATTTTTATTAGTTGGTAATAACAATAAACACAGACCTAGGATCACATAGCTACAAGAATGAATTTGTTCACCTATAATAAGGTCCAATACATGCAGGTGCAATGTTTTGGGGATTTCCGACCACATGTCATTTCTTATTCAAATGACATTTCGTAGTTGTATCCATTCAAGTCTTACTGTTAACCCAAACAAATAATTTAAAATGATTTCTATAAAAACTAATGTACAAATGGACTCATCAGTGTTGGTAGAAGTAAAATGTGACTTCATTATTGATTTTTAAGACCAATAATTGGTGAAATATTAGTATTAAATGTTAAAGTAATGAAATAGCAGTGCAAATGGACATCCTCCAATCCATATTGTCACTCCTCAGACCTGTTAGACTAATCACACTAATCAAAGTTTTAGGGGGTTACCCGTTATATAGGTACTTATTTTCCCAAAATGTCATTCCCAAAGGCGTGGTAGGTCATTTCAAGATCGAAAAATTGCTTGTTAAGTGTGGAGACATCCATAGAAGTTGTTTGTAGTCTGAAACTATTTTCAAGGCCTTTTGTGTTAGCAAGTATAATTAAGTGATATATATAAAATGTTATGCATCCATGTACTGTGACATAAACATGCTGGAAGCTGTAGAGCAAGAGAGAAGTCGTGAGAAACATGAGGCATAGGCAAGTGTTTCTTTGACTTCTCAAGTGCTCTACAGCTCCCAGAGTGTTTGTATCACAGTAAATAAATACAAGTCGACATTTTATATTCGTTTTATAAAATAATTTTAAACTTTTGTACAACTTGTGTTTGTCTTCAAATCTAGACAAGCTTGCACAATAGTATCTGAAATATTATATTATATTATCATTATTATTTGTTTCCATCTTGGAAGGAGCTAATTGCCTTTGGCAATGACAACCTTTCTTCAAATGAGTAGTTAGATGATATTACACCGTGGTGCATAGATATGAAGTTTATCTTCGAGTGCTAAAAATATTTCACAAGTGAGCTCGGCAAACAAATGAAATATTTTATTTTCCAACACAAGAAGATAAAACTCGTATCTTCAAGCCAACATGTAATTTTCTTTGTATCATATGTAGACAAAACCACAAGCAAAAACTACTGATCTGAGTGGAAAAATACTGGAAGGGACATCATCGATATCCTCACTAGTGAAGATATGGAAAATATATCACTCGTATCCCCGATATAGTTTTGTATAAAGTTTATGAGTGGCGTACTTACCAGTAAGACATTCATGTCTATGTGATGAATAAATTTATTATCAGTAATGTAAATAATATTTCTTTTCTTTTTCGTACTTAGTTAGTCTGCCATTCCAAACGAAAAATCATAAGTTATGAGGCAGTATCTTAGTAGGTAATGAAGATGACTACATGTACATGTTCCAATAGAGTGCATAATCCTCTTTGCACATTGGCCCTTGTTAGACAATTTTAGAGATTTTGAAATGAGCATCGAAAACTGTTACACTGAGATTTAGAAAGAAATATATTTAAATAATTTTAGAGGAAAATATGAAGAATCTCTCACCGAGTTAATCTTCAAAACAAGAATTAGCTACTATGATTGCTGGTAATATAAATTCTTGTTAGTGAAAGACATCAATCAACTTTGTTGGTCGCCCTTCAATGATAATTGATATATTATGCTAATATGATAAGCCATATTTGATTTTTTTCCTCCCTCCACAAAAACCAAACCTGATTCAATCTAGGCTGTGCTCCGTGGCCAGACACGAGTCGTATGGCGGCAGCCAGAGGCGCCCTTATATGCCTTAGATCCGGCCACTTTGAGCTGTGTCCCTGCAATTCAGCCACTAGGCTGCAAGGGGGATGATTAGCCCCCAATTTATTTTTATTTATTATTTATTTTATTGGACCTAATTCCCAGAGTCTGGTGTGTCACTGGCATAGGGAGGGGGACTTATCAGCTTCCCAAATTTTACGGTACTTCAATCTCATTGAAAATCAGTATCTAACTAATGATTCATCAATGGACTCTTTTTTTTTGGGGGGGGGGGTATGCTTGGGCTGTCTTAACTGTAAGTATCTTTCTGCATTCAGTGCAGACACCACAATACCCTAAGAAGTATATAATTAGTTGACTCTGGCTAAATCTAAACAATACCTTGGTGAGCAGAAGTTTCTTTGACAGCCAGCCCACAGAGGGTTGGAAAAAACCTATGTTCACAGGGTACCACTACAAGGTATGATGAGGGAATGGGGATGATAACCAGCAGAAAACTAGTGTTAGGGAAAGATAACGGTGATGTAGTGAGTAGGATACTACATCCTTTTGCTTTTACAGCCTAGCTGGACATACCGGTACTTCTTGGGCTTGGCAACATCATTGGGTTGAGATATTGTTAATTCTCTAGCTCTCTTGCTTTGAGGGACTTTCTCCAGTTTCTGTCTTGTGAAAGACATCCAATAACAGCTGGGCTTAGCTTCATTGTTGGACAGTCACAACAGGTGGCTGTAAAGCAGTGCCTTTGACTTGACCACATTGAACTGAGTTAATTAAGTGCCTCTTTGACTGCTTAAGTTTATCAAAATGAAGGCAATTCATTACCCACCCCCCACCCCCAAGGGAAATCAGAAAGGGCCTCTGCACACATAAAAAGATATGATTTATTCTACTTTCTGTAATTCCTTAGAATAAGAAGGACCTATAGTTTTCTGCCAAGCAAGTTAATTTTTACCATATTTAAGACATATAAAATTCATTTATTATAGGAAAAATATTTTTTCTTGCCAAATGTTTACCTTTTAGACAACTTTACCTATTTTGGGATCTTTTCAATGTCAACCATTTGACTGTGGTTGGCAAGGGAGCATTCATCTTAAGAAGGCAGTGATCATTTACAGAAGTAAAAAAACGAGGTCCACGTCTATTTTTCAGTCATCTTGCTACATTAAGCCAAATCTCAGGGTAGATGTAACAAAATTTTGAATGTGAAATTTGAAATTTTCTTCCTCTCACCCTGTGATTTTTTAGCCAGCGCCTTATGTATATCACCAATTACTATAGGATTGGAGGTTCCCCTCCCCTTCATTAATAACAGTCAATGATTACCCATTACAGTCGATTTCGTATGACTGTAAAAAGACGCGAGGGGGCACGGTCACGGTGAGGTACATTACAGCACTTCTTGCAGCACGATCCAATCAGCGCACGAGGGTACCACTTAATCCAGTCTAAATGTGCTTGGAAGCACAGCATGGCATAGCAGGCACATCACTATCGAGCCTGTGGAGCTCGGGGGCCTGGTGGACTTAACGCTCTCCTTTTACTCTACAGGAATGAAATCTTTATCTTGTCCTAGTTCAACTTGTGAAAATTGAAGATTCCGTGCAGCCCCCACCCCTTGGCACTACTCTTCACCTCAAAGGAGTATGCTCCGTCATCCCTTTTTAACGCCTTGAGCTTTGTCGCCGTCATTTAAAACGTTTTATCTGTTCTGACATTGACTACTGAAGTATTTGCCTTGCGTTTACTCATAAAATTATTTTAGCTTGCTAGCTTAATTGTTTACGTTCTTCATTCCTTTTATTATTTGTTCGGTCTTCGTCGTCTATAAAAAATGAACGAGTGAGGGTTTTTTTTTCACATAGGCTCCACATAGTTTGCTGGAAACATGCCGTATTTGCCAGACCGTTGCACCCGTCCTTCCATCCATCCTTCGTCAATTCTTTCTACGTTAGTGATAACATCGCCTTCCATTATGCTCACTTCATCTGCGTCTGCTGCTGTGTAGTCGTATATCGCAGTATATCGTGACACCTAAGGATGAAAAAAATCAATATTCTTTTCATAAATCTTTTGCACAAGCCATGTGCCAGGCTGGCTGCCTAGGGTTTTCATGTATATTTTATTTTATTTATTTATTTCTTTGAATGATTGCGTAACAGGCCCATAGTTCCAGACATCGACTGCTGAAGCGTCCTATGGAATTACGCTTCGCCGGAGATTTCGACCCCAACGGCGCTATCCCGGAGTGATTTACAAACTGATCAGGAAGCTCGGCATACGCCTTAAGGGAGAGGTTAGTCGGCCCCTAGACCATAGAAGACCAGCAAACACCATATATCGCTTGTGTCGGTGAACGTTTTGCCACATCAGGTACTTCCTTCCATGTGGGACGTTTTACCATCAAAACTCTATCCGTGACGGTAAAAAACCGCAATGCGCAGGTTCGGAACGTTAATGTATTTACAAATAAAACTATACGCGGTTTTCATGAGCAGCTCCTGAGAGAGTCTGGGTAAAAATCTCGGCCACCATTTTGGTAAAGGGTCCGTTGGTGAAAGCTTTGACGTCATCTTGAACCATGCGCAGTGCTAGTATTCAAACGAAAGTCAACTCGTGGCTGAAATAGGCGGCCCATGAAACCTGTTAGACTGGATTTCGTATAGCACAACATTGGGGTAGGAGGGGGAACGAGGGTCACAACCCTAAGACCCTTAACATTGTTTCCGGTACCAATACTTAAACTCGTCTGGGATTCCTGTTTTGGCGGGAAAATGGCGTGGCACTCAGTGTCAATCGGGTAAGATAGGACTGTAACAGAACAAGCAGTGTTAGGTAGCGGTTTTGCACCATCACACACCGACGCCTATTCTCTACTTGTGCAAACCAGAAGTACATAACTAGAAGTGTCCATCTAGGCAATACCTCTACGACACATCAGATGTACGAGTGAGCTATTTTTTCAAACACGGCCTCTGACAAATTTCAAATCCATCCTCGCGCTCAACAAAAAATGCGCGGGCGCTATCTTTCACATACGACATTTTGTCCAATCAGAGGCCGTGTTTGAAACTCACCATCAGGTTGGCTGATGGTGCAAATCTAAAAATAGCTCACTCGTACATCTGATGTGTCATAGAGGTATTACCTAGATGGACACTTCTAGTTATGTACTTCTGCGCAAACCCATAACGGTTTTGCGCCTTGGGGTAAACAGCTGCCGCCATTTTGTTTACATTGGTTACCCCAAGGCGCAAAGCATTATGGGTTTGCGCAAGAAGAGAATATACAACGAAATCCCTAATTCTCGGGAAGTGAATTCTCTTTTAAACGATTGTATTGTACCTCTACCTAACTGTTACTCTAATCTTGCCCGTTCGACAATAGTATAAACAATATTAGAGCGCAGACGCGCTTATGGCACGCATTTTTCACAAACTATAACGAGTACTGCTTTGCAGTGCAGTTCAGTATAGTAAGTAGCAATAGCAATGTCAATATGTTTTACCTTTCGCTTCACTTGTGGTGGTGGTGGTTGCCCAGCAACGGCTTGGCGAGGATCGCGATCTTTGAACGAAAGTCGATTATCAGTATCGCTGCGATATAAACGGCGTTGCTTTACGCTGTCATCAATTTAATACATGCATGATAATAAATCAGTATCAGTTTTATCGTTTCGATTGGCGGCAGTGATAAACTAGAAAGATCCAACGGTAAAACGCACGATCGCAACTCCGGTTTACGCGTAATTATAAAAATCGCAGTAATCTATTTTACGGAAGACTCTGGTTGGATTTCTTATTGCAACTTGTCGAGCTGCTGTATTGAGCTGAAAGTTGCAAAGTGTCATATTCATATTAAAATAACGCGCGCAACGAAAGTTCTTTTCAGTTCGTGCATAGCCGCCTTTCTAAACTATTCATGGTTCGCGTAACAAAGTTGCGCAACAAAAATGGGGTTGGTAACTCGACTTGCAACGCAACGATGTTGTGCGACAAGTTGCACGATCTCGTAGCCCTGCCACCCAGCTCCATAATGTATTCCTGTAAATATCTATTTGCGCGCGGAACCGAGGAGAAAGGGAATACCCCCCCCCCTCCCCCAGCGTATACTTTGTACGTACTTGTCGAGTGAGGTCCACGATCATAGTGATAAGCTACGTTACTGACATTGTGTGATACTTTCAGGTTCCTCATAGTCTCGGGGTCATCGCTGATGACAGTGTAATGTCCTCTGTCTTCGTGAAACTTTTTTTGATATTCAACCTGAAAAAGCAAGTGCATAGACTAGCACGTGACCGTGACCATGCCAAGTAGGCCGAGAGGTTTAAACTTAAATGTGATTGGACGATTGTTGATTTGGCTCTGAGAACATCTGTAAATCCGTGCCCGTGCTCTGTGATTGGCTATGTCAGCAACAACCCTTTTTCGAATTCCCCGCTCCCAGTGGGATGACCGCTGGATATATACATAGTAGGCTCTGATTCGTACATGGAATCGAGGCTCACTCTGCACAAACTCTGAGTATTTTGATGGAGTATGTTTAATACAGTGTGGATTTATGATGTGTACCGTGTTTCTTGCCATATCTATTACAGCAATACACACACAGTGTGACGTTACCGTGCTTTGCTAATACAGCCTATCACAACAACGCGTCTGTCCTTGCTTTGTCCTTTCACCAGTACCAGTCTCTCTTCGCTCATTACACACTAAAGGTAACCCACCCTTAAATTCCTTCATTCTTGAACTCTCCAGCTGTACAAAACAACCCAGCGTGACAGCTATATTTTTTCCACATTTTTGACATTTTTAATACCTGGCTTTGTTGTTTAGACTGCTTGCTAAGACGAAGATTCTCCACAGTATCTGCAACAACGGTGTGTTTAGTCTGAGGATAGTGCCTATAAGTGACAAATTCGAGATCTGATGCCATTAACTGTAGCGGCAGAGACAAATACTTTTATAAAGAAAACATATATTTTCCAGATCATTGCACAAGAAGCTGTCAAAATACCACGCCTTTGTGAATCATATTTTTAGTATTTATCAATTATTCGCACGTACTTTACCGCTATGTTGTTCTAGTTTTTATAAAAGCTGCTTTAATTTTTGATGTCTTCACGATGAATTATTACTAAGAATCGGTCTGACAACACATTAACAAGGTCAAATTGACTCTACTTTGGCTGGAAATTTATAGTTGAAATTGTTAGTATCAAACCCCTAAATAAAAATGAAAACGTCAAAAGATTTTCCAAAATGTTATGTTACAGTAATTTATAAAAAAGTATAGATATATATCTGCAAAATTTCATAAATCGAGCTAGACGCAGTATCTAAAACTATTAATGTGCCAATCAATGTAATAGGAATACTTATACTTACGCCTGGCAATAAGGGAATTTGTTATAGCCTTTATAATTCTTCATATTCAATGTCATCCCACATTCTGTGCATTTGAAACATCCTTTGTGCCAATACTGCGTAAAGAAGAAATCAAAACAATGTCTTCTTGTTGTTTTTTTAATAAAATATGACGAGATATTTGGGAACAAACGAAGTCTAGGAAGGCTACTAGCAGAAAAGGTCGCGGTGCGGGATGATCTAGCGAATAGATTTCATTGGAAAACACTATCCCTCAGGCTATACCACTTTGTGGATCGACGATTTAGGTAGTAAAAAGCAGGAATACTTATAAAAATTATGAATATATTAGATATTCGTATTTTCACAGACTATTGTGGTCGTTCTTGTCATGAATTATTGTACAAGTACAAATCATTGACGCAGAACAAAATATTCAACAACGTCTACATTGCATTAAGTGAAATGAATGCCTAAATGTTGTTCTAAAAACGATTTGTTTTACTCTTCCATACAGTTGTGATTAAAAAGCAATCAATCGATAGATATGCAAACATAGTGATTGTCTGTGTATATCCTGATTATTACTATGCGTGACACTTCGTCCATATTGATAAGCATTCACTGAACTACCTACAAGCTGCTACTGTTGAAACGACACTTTCTTTGCAGCTCCAAAACAAAGAGAAGGATGGACTAAAAATATAAAAGATATAGCTTTCGATTCAGATTTTTCAAAATGTTTGATCTTCTGGATCCGATTTTCTTTTTCAGTGTTCACTTTTTGTGCTACGTAAGCTTGTGTAGTGTGTTTATTTTCCCACAGCTCGTCTACTCAGTGATCTCACCTTATCAAGACAGTTCAACTTCTCCACTGGGTAGACGGTTTTCAAGCATTTCGCACACTGTGGATTCATAATTCCAATGCAGGAGCGACACAAAGCTGTACTCTAGAAGTCAACACGGAAATCAAATCGACGACGCAACAATCACAAGTGATACACTAGTCAGCTTCGACTGCTTCTGTATGTTAAACAAGACAAGATCGTCAATGTGACGTCGTTTTCAAGCCAGATTAATGATGCATTGAAAATTACTTCTAAATTCAAAAAAATAAATTACTAGTAATACATTATTCTCACATTTCCAACTTTTAAAAATCTTTAAGAGAGCTGTTTTTGAAGGGACATTTCAATACTTACGAATCAATGTACTTGAAGAAAAGCGCTTGGTTATAACGTTATTAGGGAAATTGAAGGTTTATATATGCGTTAATAATAGATGTATGGTGGCGTGATTATGATTGGACCATAAAAAGCGAAAACCTCTAAAATTTTAAGTTGTTTGAAGAGCTTAGACATCTCATTGCATGGAATTTTGGAATGTTTTCAAAACACTCAACTTTCTGTTGAAAATTTTCCATGATCTGGCAATGAAATGACACAGCGGAATTTTTCTTGATTTCTAATTTTATCAAACTTTGCTTACTTCCATTCCGTTTAACTCATTTTTTCATTTGTTCACCATTTATTCGCCAGGATCGTTTGTTGGTTCTTTCGCGGTCATTCCTGCGCTAGTGTCGTTTTCGAGTGTCCGTTTGCAGACATTTGCACGTTCGGTCTCTAGTATTCATTAAGTGGTAGGTTTAGTCTTTTCAATAAAACCAAGATCAATTGCACCTGTAATATATCTAGTTCTTTTTGTCTGTCGTCTTCATGATCATGATCATGATCATCATCAGTCATGATTAGAAAATACAGCAACAGTAAAAAGCGCAACATCTCTCAAATTGGCCCACAAACAGCAGGGAAGGGACACATCAATTGCATGCACTGAGTCAACGATGACAGGAAACTCGGTAGTTCTTTTCAGTAGTTTTATTTGTTGACATATGAAATCACTAGACGTTACCGTTTGTACTCATGGCTACCTGACCTGCTCCAGGCTAGTGTACTCATGCTAGGAAGACGCTTCCGTGGGGCGAGAAGGATGATATCTCTTTAATACGTACACACCTACAGGGACATGAATCTCTTTTGGCTAATGTATGACACCCTAAACACTGCTCTCGACCTGCCAAGCGCTGTTGTTATCTAATCTGTAGTTAGCTTATTTAAGGTTGAGCTTGGCAAGCACATTGGCAAGTCGACATTGACCAGAAAAACAAGAAAATTTATTGATAATCAATGATGAATCTCAGCTTCATGAGAATGCGCTGTGCAATTGTGTCCAACAAAACTATGGCACAACCTTGAAATATGCAAATTTCTAGTTTATAAATATGATGCATCCCCCTCGAATACCATGACAGACACCTTCTTGTACTTGGTAGGGTGTCTAACCTGAGTTAAAATTCGGGTTACTGCTATCACGTCTTAAGAGGGTCCTGAAGGGGGGGTCCTAATCCCATTTCCCAGACAAGCATTTTTCAAAATCCCAGTTCAAATCTCACAATCCCAGCCTGTGTTGCCCAAATCTCAATCCCATTCCCATTTTTCTATTGTTTTTGCTACATGAATCCCAGTCCCAGTACATGAAATCCCATTTCCCAGCCCCTGAAGAAGGCCAATCCCAGCTCCCATTTTACCCCTTC
This sequence comes from Phymanthus crucifer, assembly GCA_009858155.3. Classification (NCBI taxonomy): domain Eukaryota; kingdom Metazoa; phylum Cnidaria; class Anthozoa; order Actiniaria; family Phymanthidae; genus Phymanthus; species Phymanthus crucifer. Next base: position 12,265 of record WUCR03296798.1, read on the forward strand.
AGGACCCTCTCTTAAGCGTTCATTTCGATCTCAGATTTCAGATCTCCGACCGAAAACCTTTTCTTGAAGACAGGTGTATAGATAACAAATATTTCGTCGAAGAAAAACAGCGCTTTTGACATCTAGATAAGCCGAATTTTAACTTCCATGACGTGTGAAACCACAGTTGTCATCTTATGAATTAACTGACGAACGTTTAATTAGCTTCGTCAGTTTATAGACAGACTCTCGCGAGGATGGAACCTCACAGTACATGACAAGCTTTGTGTAAATGTCACTACTTTCAACCGCAGCTTCGTTTCTTCCATTAACTGTCTTTGCCCTGCAAGATGGCTAAGCTCCTTTTCGCTTTTTCAGTAAAAAAGAATTTATGCTGAATGGCTTTGGTTGATTTGCACCGTGCAGAAAGTTAGAAGTTTAATTTCTCTCTTAACTTGTCGTCGCTAAGTATATCCAACATGTACCTCTTTGTCTTTCTTGGTTTCTGCTCTCCTACATGAAACAAGAATTGAGAGTGATTACAGTGCGTCTACTCCAACCAAAGCTACCCAAACAAATTTTTCCACAAATTATCCAATCAAATTCGAGGATTTGAACAATAGAATCATCACAAATATTAAGAT
>WUCR03296893.1:0-12882 GCA_009858155.3 Phymanthus crucifer
TTATTCGTATCGTAGTAGATCTTCACATACATTTCTTGTAAATATTGTACACAAGAACATTGCTTGGGCTGCCTGTGATTAGACCTGGTCGATGCTGTTTTTCGTCAAAAATACTTTTATTGAAGTTTAATATTTAATATTTACATGACCTAAAATATGAAGGCATCGACTGTTTTTCATATACTGAACTAATTCCTTCGACTTGGTGCTCAGTTTCTTGCCTTTTTTCGTTAAGATGATTCTTTAAATTTGTACTTCTGTACTCGTCAAAACTAACCACAAAAATAACGAGCCGAGCCGCTCAAAATTCCTAAACTGAACTCTCGATTCAATAGTATCACAGCAAGGGCGGATCCTGGGGGAAAGGGGGCTGTTGCCCGCCCCGCCCCACCTCACCCTGGTTTACCCCCTTTGCGCCCACAAAATCTTTTATGATTGCGAATCTTAGCCCCCTCCCTCCCCTCCCCCAACTTGCAACAATTCCCCCCTTCCCTAAATTTGTGGCTGGATCCGCCTTTGCACAGGCAGCTCAGCCAATGGTTTTGTCCTGCGTGGTTAACAAAGTCAAAACAAGACGATTGTTTATGGCCGGCTGTCTATAAGTTAGAAAAATTAACTTCGAATGTTTCTGCCTTCAAACTGCAAAGATAAGCTTCCTCCGACTCAAATTTATGTTGAACTACTATCACTGCTTCAGGAGTGAAAAGTTCTGGTGGCTTGTAACACTTAGTTCAAGGCGCCTACCATTCGCTTTCTTTTTCTTCAGCGACAAGTGAACGTCAAGTTTAAGAGACCCTCTCATTCAGTTTATGAACATTTCCCCTTTTCCTTTTAAGAGTGTTTCGCTTTGGATGCTCTTTTTGAACTCTTCTTTGAAGCTTTGGCAGCTTTGCTGTGTTTGGAAAGGCTTTTCTTGGAAACCTTTGTACTCGATTTGATATGTGATCGCTTGTCGCTGTTCTCGTCCCCAGACCCCTCACTTTTCTCGGTCAAAGAGGACGACTTTTTAGTTGGAGGTAGCTTTGGGACTGGGGAGATTATCAGGGCTGACATTTCCATTCTATTCATATCTAAAAAGAAAGGAGTTATACTAGAATTATTCATTTGCCAGTTTGGGTGAGGACTAGATTATATGGGCTTCAAAGAGAGAGTTCTTCAGCAAAAGAACCGCAAAGAATGCAAACCAAGTATGTAGGGTCCCCAAGAAGGAAACATGCTTAAGGGGGGGGGGGAGGTACATTTTTTAAATGGTCAGAATTCGTTGGGTTTACATGTCTTTCTAGTGTCGAAAGGGGGTGTGGTACGTTTTCTATTTCACAATTTTAGAGGGGGTACAAATTCAATTTCCCTATTCTGGGGAAGAAACCACCACCGCTGCGACGTAATTAACGATCGGTCCCTAACACGCCCCATCTACCATGTCTTTCATGCAACATCGTCCCAACAACTAAAATGCACTGTGTGAACAACCGTGCAAGTTGCTCGCGCACGGCAAGATTCGTCGCGCGAGACGCCGCAAAAGTATAGGATTTGCTTTTACTCTTTACAACGTTGTACGAATTGATAATGTATCTCCTAGTTGCCCAGGATGCGCTTCCTAGCAACGTCGCTGAATAAATTCATTGTGTTCGCTTCTTACGATGTACATGGCGAACGATCGCTTCAAGCATTTTTCCCATGAAGACCACAAGAATTCCAGACGAATTAATTCAATGTTGGTATCGAGAACTATATTTTTCTCTTTTTTATGCGCGTGTGTGTAGAGGGGGCGGGGAGATTTGCCCTCTCACTACGCCAATGCCAAGTTAATCAATTTGCAAATCAACTGGTTGCTCTCTCTGTCGAAAACCATGCACAATTTCCCGCCCCTTATTCAACAACTGCTCATCACTTAATATATGCTTTTACAAATATAATTACCTGCAGTCCTCTCGTTCCATTGTTCCCACAAAGGCCTCAGACCCTTAGGAATATAAGGAACAGATGGCGTGGCAGTACAAGCAGTACTTTGACATACAGGGCAGGGATTACAGACAGGCATAGCAGTGCACTGGTTACAGGTGTTACACTGGGAAGTGCACATCTGCTGGCTGCTAGTCCGGTACTTCTGCGACAGTGCCACTAGTCTGGACATCAGTTCCGGTAGTTTTGGGGCTGGCGGTGTTGGAGCTAGTTGTTGTTGCTGCTGTCCATAGCCTTGCTGGCCGGCAGATGATGGATAACCTGGTTGAGTAGATAGAACGAGTGCACAAAAACATTTAGTTTTCAAACCACAGGAAATGGATTACATTTATGAGTAAACCTTTTTGTGCACAGAACGCGGGGAAAGAGTGATTTTTTTCAATAGTGGTACTCAATCATTCTTCGCTTGTGCAATTTGTGTCATAAGTACTTTGTTGAGGCAGCGAAAAGAACTCCTAGTGTAAAGCAGCCTTATTCTAAAAGCTTCGTGGCATAAAAACAATTGTTATATATCAAACTCGTTGGTTTCATTGGTCGAGAGCATGTCACGTGGAGAGAAATAAATCTCGCTGTTTCCCGCGCGGATAATAACTCGTAAAACAAAAACTTTCTTCCACAAAACTGCTGCTAAATGTTTCTTCCTTTGAATAGGATATATGACAAAACACTTAATGACTGATCCCTTGGGAAATCAGTTAGTTTTGTTTCCCTTGAATCTCAATGCTTCCCGAGGCTCCGGCCGAGATTTTCGGGAAACAAAACTATATTACATTCTACCTTGGTAAGGCGAGGCTTCGGGCTGAGCACCAGGGTACATATATGGAGAAGCTGCGGGCTGCTGGGCGGGGTACATCGCTGTTGGCAAAAAAAGGCGTAAATTTTTGAAATTAGCGTGAAGAAAAGCTTGTGGTGTTTGAAATGGACGGGATACTAGGAAAAATAGAAAGGAAGGAAGGAAAGTTGTTTTCGAGATCTCGCCCTATCCTAGTCCCCTGAGCCCCTGGAAAAGTTAGTGCTGGCTTCGTATGATCTTAACTGCACACCCATCCCCACCCTACTTAGATTACTGTGGCTTCTTCAACCCTCCCCTATGTGTCAAAAAGGAATCAAATTCTCTGTTAGTTTACCAACTAATGCTAATATGAGTACGGGTACATTTTTAACTTATTTTAAATTTTGAGAATTTACCTTGAGGAAATCCTGCTTGATAAGGAGATGGAGCTGAAAATACAAGCAACAATGTCATTACATTACGGACAAGAATACTTATAGGAACACGAACATTACTATTCTACCATAGCTCATTCTCTGCATGTAGGGGTCTGCGAACAACCATCCTGGGTTCTGGAACTGGTCAGAATTACTACTAGGCTTTCGAATTTTCGCTTTCGGAGCCGGTTGATCGAGAGATTCTGAGCGAAGAACAGGAAAACAAGTCAGACACAAAGTCGAAATGTGGTTAAAATGTTATCAATGTTTGTCCACCTGCATATTTCTGTGGATTGGAATGGTACTGAATGAGCTTCTGCCATTGAATACGAGGGGCTAAAAGGGCTAGTTTCAGAACAAGAAGACATGTTAGAGCGTAAAATTCTAAGAAAACGAATGTGGAAACCTCGCAAATCGAAGAAAAGTTCTACTTCACCTGCAGACGACTCTTGCTGAACGAAGAAAACAAGAACAACACAAAGCCACAAAGTTTGCATTTTTTTGAAAAAATCGGGTCTTCGTTTCTTTTCTTTTTTCAAAGCAAAATCTAGACCCTTGTGCAATATTTACTTTTAAGAGTTTCTCTTGACGGATTTGATTCTGACCTGCTCGGGTAGATCACATCATTTTGAGGGCGTTTTCATTGGCTGACTTTATTTCTCGATATTAGCTCTCACGACATCGGGAACGGCGAAACCAAACGATACATTACGGATAACAAAGAAAGAAATATTGGAAAGCAATGTATACTAAAAACAGCAAATCCGAAGTACCTTAGTGACTTTAGTACCTTTATTTATTGTGCATATGGTTTTTATCTGTTATAGCCCTGATGAATGGTGTGCAGTAACTACAAAACAAATTGGAATGGAAGAACTTCTACAAAGATGATTCTACTTCTGAAGACTAGAACAACTGCAGACTTCTTGCTGCTGGGAAGAGGTCAAAATACGCGCGAGACGTTTGCGAAAGCTAACAGGTAAAAACAAATCTGACAACATCGACTGCTCGAGTTGAAAAATCTTTTTTATCATAAACAAGCACTGAAAATATTCGGAAATAGTTTTGGAAAATATGTGATTGAGTTTGGTTTTGATTTTGTTAAGCGGGTTTTTTCCGCATTGAGCTGAAATAGTTGATTATAATAGCTAAATCTACTAATTGTGATAATAATGAAGAAGAACCTGCTGGTGCAGCTGGTCATTCATTTATTATTTATCGCCATCAAAGTTCATCTGATCAGTTCTTTCAGTGTCGACCCGCCATTGTGAAATACCTGCAGTGTTTTTTAGTTTGATTGTGACAGAACTTCAAAACATTTCATCAGTTTTCGATCTCGCCGATTCTATTTGGTGGAATAACATTCAAGCGAAAAGCGAGTTTTTATTCCGAACGAAAGGGATTTCGGACCTGTTATCACGGTAATGTAACGAATGCCATGCTAACGAAAAATGCGCAGAAGCTGAGGCGTCGTATGGACCAAGCCTGAACTAAGTAAGACTAATTATCGGTCTTCGATGCCAAGAACAGGCGAGATGTTCTAGCCGAAGTATGGGCAGTGGAGAAAGACTAGCGCGCACGAAGAAAGCTTTACTGCCACTTAACTAGACGACATACAGACCGGCCGAAGAAAACCTTAGTTTATTCGAATGAAATGAAAACTGTTCCAGTTCGCAGATCCAGGTGGAATCTAAAGTGACATGCTTTGGGACTTCCCGAGGTAAACCCTAACACACTGCAGTGTGCTAGATGACGTAGAAAAGCACCTACACAAAGTGCTTCTCTTTAGCATTCATGGAATCGTACAACTTCCGTCGCAGGCTCTGATGGACGGCAATCAAGTGGTTTCCATTGCTATCCAATGGCCACGTGACATTGAAATCTTTGTTTACCGACAATGTTGGGAAACGCTTTGATTGAAGTTCACCAATCCTGGCTATTTTGTCGCGAGATAACGGCAAACTGTCCGGTAATACGAGCAACAAAAATCATGCAACTTGTCGCGCAACATTGTTGCGTTGCGAGTCAGTGCAGAGTGAATATTGCTCGTATTATCACCCAATTTCTTGTTGCGAAACTTTTTTGCACGAAGCAGAAGCTCTTTCTACTCTCTGCAACAATGAACATTTGCTGCGCGTGAAGTGGTAATACGAGAAACATTCGCTCTGCGACTTGCAACGTAACAATGTTGCACGACAAGATGTACCATTTTGTTGCACGTATTATATCGCACTTAAATCTCTCATGGTATCTACTTACATTGACTAGGTACACAGTCGTATTCCAGGTCCAAGTATTTCTTGTCTGTTTGGCATTCAGTGCCAAATAGGTCGTCGTTTGCCATGAGTTCACAGTTTTCCATATCATCACAATTCGTCTTGACTATCTCGGAAGCACCAGGGGTTTTACAGTACTGTGAGGGAGAGAAAGCCTCTCTTCCCAGGCAAGCAGAAGCTCCCATGCTTCCGTAGTTCGCGTTTACGACATTGATTTGTTTGCCTGGAGGACAGGAAATCGTGTCTTTGCCGTCCTTGCAAATGAGGGTTCTGTATCGCTCCTCGTTTAGCCGGATGGTGTGAGATTTTCCTGGAAATAAAAGTGACAAGAAATCAGCCAAGAACATTCGACAGAAAACAATGCAAATTCATTCAAATTCAAAACAGCACGTATTTCATGAAAATATGAAAATACTTCTCCCACTTCTGACACCAAAAGTGAATTTGTTTCCAGTTTTAGTTGTTAGAGGAAACACACACGAATTGATCAACATGAAACAAGTAATTACCCTCACTGGTCTGTGCTGGTCTTTGGGCTGCCTGTGGTAATGGAGCGGCTGCGTCATTATATTGTTGGGATTCCTGTGGTGCTGTAGTATCCCACTGTTGTGTTGCGGCTGCGTTGCTAGTTGTTTCTGCTGGCTGCTGCTCATTGAAGGCGCTTACTGTATTTCCTTGGTAATTTGCTTGTTGTGAAAAGTCGTTGAAAGGTTGCTGTATAGCGTCAGCGGGTGCGGATGCGCTGTAAGCGCTAACCGCTGGCTGTGCTTCCGGTTGTATTGGAGCCGCAGGTTGGCTATATGACTGAGATTGGTCGGAAAATGTATTGGCAGCCTCTGGTTGGGCTGTGTTGTCTGCGATAAACGATTGCGATTGTTGCGCATCCACTGGAGCTTGTTGCTGTATTGCTGCTGCGCTGTCTGCACTGACTGGTGCTGCTAGTTGTGGTGCATCGTCAAATGTCTGTGGCTGTTGTACAGCCGTGTCCATTGGCGCCTGTGTTTGCGGGACTGCGGACGCTACGGACCCTGTATTGGCAATAGCTTGTGCCTGTACTGCAGCTGTGCTATCTGCAGCAACCGCATTTTCCTGTGCTGCTGGCTTAGTTTTTTGAGCTGGTGAAATTTTCACTGATTGTTTTGGCGCATTATCTGCTACAGTCTCTGGCTCATCGACCGCAACTTGTGCTTCATTTTCCATATTGCTATCATCTTCGTTGTTACTCTTTTCACTTGGAGTATAAATTTCTGGTTCTTCCAACGACTTTGATGAACTCTTATCAAAATTCGGCACATTGTTTGAGGATTCACCCGACGTTTCGCTATCGGAAATTCCATTTCTCCCCAAGTCCTCCGCCTGGATTAATTTATCTACTTGTTTATCACTCAGAAGAGTAGAATGGGCTGGACTTTCTGGCTGGTCCACGGCTATACTGTCTCCTGACCCTTTATCAGATTCTCCCTTGAAAAGGTCATCGTCGTTTTCGGAGTTTCTGTGCTGACCAGATGCCATTTCATCGAGTTTGATGCTTTCTGAAAGACAATGTGCGCCATGAAAATTAGTTATTGATTGATTATTTAAAAGAGGAAGTGAGAGGTCTGTGGGATGTATACCGTGTGGACTGGTGAGAAGTAGGTGGACGGGGTGGAGAGGGGCTTAGGGTTAGGGGCTGTCAGCAATCCTAGGGGAAATATTAGCAACGCATGGGAATATAACCGCAAAAGCTCACATTGCAACCCACTCCCTCCACCCAAAAAATTCCCCAATAGCCAAGCATGCAAAGCTTATGAATCGTCTAATATCCTATTGTACTAAATGACATTGTGAAACAACAGAAAGCAATACACCTTCATTTGTTTAGAACTAAATAGTACGAAATATAAATAGCTATTTCACGGATGAAGGAATTGCGCCTAAAGCTTGATTTTCACGTGTGATGTAAGCACAAGCGCAAGCGCAAATTTTTGATCCTTGTGATTGTGCTTGCGCTTATACCTGCATTTTGGCTTCTTATGCTTGCGCTTGCGTCGCTCGTGAAAATCGGCTTAATAGTACTCGTCATGTTTGTCTTTTTCTCAAATCATTGTCTTTTGCGCACTTGTTTTAAGGTCTTGGTCTTGATGTCAAATGGTATTTTGCCTCGCTCACATTGCAAGATGTGCTAGTCTCAATGTAAATGGGGTTCTGCCTCGCGCACTTGATATGGTTTTATGTTACCGGTCTCGATACGCAATGCGCATTCTGCTTTGGTGTTGGTACGTTATGTCCTGTCGTTAAAGGGTGTTGGACACTTCGTCACGTAATCTGTCTTGATACCCTTAATGTGTACTTTGCGGTGATGGTTTCTGTAATTTTTAATTTTATTGTTCCGTCGTCAAATAGTCTTTTGGGCATTAGTTACGTAATCTGCCTCGATACCCAAATGCACCCATTGTCATGGTAACGTGCAGGTCTGAAATGGTTGTCTGTTGCGCACTTGTTTGTCATCGTGGCGAACTCGTCACTCAAACGTCTAGTAGATAACGTCACGCAGCGCCTGTCGCATGTCCCGTTACTGTAACGTTCCAAACTCATAGACAAATGCTTGCCTATCACATGTCTTAGCGGTATATGTCACGTCAGTCATGTGTCAACGCCAATGAAACGCCACTAAAATGTTTTGTCACGGACTGATCATGCACTCACCATTCTTCAGTAGGTCTGCCAAGTAAATCGCTGCTTGGTACACATTGTAGGCTTGTTTCTTACTCATATTGCCTCGCTGTCCTCCCTGTGGCTGTGCACCTGGTCCTCCATTAAAAAGACTACTTTGTCCATAAAAACGCGTGTCTTGTCCATAAGCAGGCGACATTGCACTCGGCTGTAACGCCTTGACGGTTGATTCAGCCAATACATCATTGACACCATTCCCTTGGCCCGGATCAAACAAAGCATCTTCAAACTGTGAAACCTTTGGTCTGTTGCCATTCGAATCGAGTAAAGTATTTGGGTATTCAATACCAGATCTCTGATATAGACCCCCATTGTTCCTATAAGAACCTCCTCCAGGTCGGCCTAGGAATTGCCTCTGGTAGTACTGGTAACTAGGGTATCTTTGGTAACCTTGGTAACCAATGTATCCTTGGTAACCTTGAGGTTGTAGCTTTTGCAGCCCGTTTTGCCACTGGGGTTTTTGGTACAAACGGTTATAAAAAGCCTGTTTGGGGTCAAGAGCTCCATTAGGGCTCATGACAATACCATTTTGTCTGATTTGGTAATTTTCATAAGGATTTCTGAACAAATTTATAGGATTATAACTTCCTTGAACAGGGTTTTCTGTTGGCGGAGAAGAAACTTCTGGCAAGTACTGGATTGGTTGAGGAGCACTAGAACTGGCTGTGTGAGGTGGAGTAGTTGTATTGGGTTCTGCTTTTGTTTCCTTAGCGTTATTGACTTGTTTCTCATGCCCGGGGGTCCGCAGTGTCGAAGAGGTACTGTTTTTCATCGTCGCAAGCATTGTGTCCTGAGTTTTGTTGCTTGACGAGTTTGTTGCGTTCTTGCTTTTCATTTTATGAGTACCATTGTGGTCGCCTTTTGTGTAATTCTCTGAAATGTCCAGAAAGTGCAAGAGCTTCTTCTCAGATGTTACAGTTCTGTTCGTCACTTCTGTATCAGATGCGTTGGAAGCCATATCCTTGCTACCGTTATTCTTCAGTATAGTATTAGCATCTTCCACTTTCGCTAACGATGAGGATGCATCGGAATCATTACCTGGATGGAGATCTAGTCCTTCGTCCTCCATCTCTCCTTTGCTGATATTTATCGAGGAGTCGTTCTTTGAGTCGTCAGTCGTATAGCTTGTATTTGAGAGACTGATAGAAGTCTGGTCATGCCCCTCTTTGGCTAGACCAGTCGTGTTAGTGTCTGGCGGGCTGAGAGACTGAGATTCTTTATCATCTCCCTCTTTAACCACTTTATTCTCGTGATTTGGCAGATCAGGTTGTTCGAGTGATAGATCAGTATTATCAACGGGACCCGATAGGGCAACCGCGGGCCTGTTAGAATCAGAGCTCGTATTCTTGGGACCAGGGCTTGGACTAGATCTGAAACTGGTGAGGTTCTTGATGGCTGTGCTGCTGCTGTTCTGAGGTGCTGGCGGAAGGGTGGAGTCTGGTTTAGTTTTCAGGAAGTAATCTCCTTCGTCGTTCTCGTTTGTGTCGTCTGCAGAACCCGACGCATCAAGGTCCGAGTCATCAACCAGTTCGTCGCTCAGAACTCGATTCTGAGTCGAGTTACTGGAGTCACTGGAGGTTGTTCCATTTTGATTGCGCCGCGCATTAAGCATCAGTGTGTCGTTGGGGTTATCGGTGTCTTGAAGGAAGGAGTCCAGTGTACTGCGCAACTCTCGGTCATCCTCTTTAGCTGTTTTTACCGTAAGGTGATACAAATGCAAAATCATTCTCTGGTTCAAAATATAGAATCGCTAAATAGAAGCCGAGAGCCAAATGGTAAATGCATGGGCGTACATTGAAGAGCTGTATAAAGTGATTAAACCTAGGCAATATCTTTAAATTGTCTCCCCATCGGTTGCACAACTCAAATTCATACGCAATCTCAGAAGCCGACAATGAATTGAATATTCTTTTCTCTTGTTGAGAATTGATCTTTTCAAGCCTTGCCAATGATACAAGTGATATTTTCAAACCGTATAGTCTAGTCTAAAGTTATATGATGCCGAGATCTTTGAAAATCGTGAGGAAACGGTTTCTAATACACAAAAAAGCGACCTGCTAGAAAGTAGTATGAAAATTGAGTAATGTTTCACGTGCGCGCATGTCTCCACTATCATGTAAACACACTGGAAGACGGAAGCATCTTAAGACCAAGAGGCATAACCACTCTTGGTGCGCCATAAGTGCCTCTTCTTGATACAGCTTCAGTCAATGAATTTACATCACAGTATAGAGACGCAATGCTAGCCAATATACATGTCGTATGTTACAAAATCACCCTAGTTGTAAAACAAGAAAAAAGTCAGTTCACTAGCCAAACCGTTATTATTTTATCACAGCAAAATTAAATATTGACTTTATTACTATTATTTTTTTAACAACGCTTCGCGATGACTGGTCAAAAATATTTAGTTTTAAGGTCCGTACTGAACGGATTCGGAGGTTAGCGCGCTCATTGTATAAAATTCCGGGGATCATTGCTCGATACCCGGTGACGATTCATGGCCACGAAGGTACGATAACCCCAGAGGATCGAATAGTGTTGAAATGTGAACCTTCCTTCCTACATTACTAGTACCGGCCACAGGTAATATGTTTATATACTGTAGTCACTGAACCCTTAAACTCGCAACTAAAATAGAAAATAAAACCTACAGTGAAAAAAAAAACACAGGTCACCAAACTAAAATGTCTTGTATCAAATAATAGATAATGGAGATTAACTTACCTTCGTTTACTGGCATGGCTATCGTAGTACTCAACTCAAGTACAAAGAAACAAAAGCTCAAGATGGTAACAAGCCTGACGGGTTTGCTAGTGTTCTTCATGCTGTGTTTTGAATTGACCGGCAATACTTGGCTAATGACCTGTCGCCAGACCTGCAACGAAAAGATGAACTAGTGTAGAAGAAGTAGAAAAAACAAGCAAAAGGACGCCATGTTGGTAGTTTGAACGCTAAGTGTTGGACGGCTCAATGTTGGATTTCTTCAAGCGATTTGATGCTGTCCATCGATGCGCTCGTGATTATCACTCAGTTTTTTTGTACCTCCGAACCATGAATCGGACTCAGTCAAGCGGGATAACATGGTTGTCGCACTCAAGACCTCTCTCCATAACTTCCCAGCCAACACAAACACGAAAATAAGCCACGCCTTTTTAAAATAGACAATGTTCTTACCTCAGAACTTAATCCTCGTATTTTCCTGCCCCAAAAACATGAAAGTCAACTCCACATAGTTTGAATTTACAGGTATCTTCAAAAGGTTGAACGCGCGGGAGGAACTAAACTCGAGGCCGGGCCGCTACTCACGGATGTTTAATTAGTGACATAATGTATGAGTTCATCTGGGAAAGAAAGACTGGTGATTGGCTAAGAGTGCCACAGTGGCTCATGAACTGATATCTTGATAGCGACCTTTCCTCGACTTTTCGCACTTTACTGCTGCTATTTTCTTGTATAGTCCATTTTCCAGTTTTCAGAGAAGCAAGGAGAAATCTTCAATATTTTTTTGAACTGATTTGGTCGTTCAGTACAAACAGAATTTAAATTGTTCGAGATGTTTGTTATGACAAATAAAATAGAAACACCAAACAATCAAAAGAAATCAATTCATGAACTTGTCACCAGCAAAAAGACAAAACAATATCAACCTTTTCCCATAAAGATTCTGACTGGTCGATAAATCCAGCATTAATGCACGAACAATCGTATAACAATGCACAAACCATCATCTTCTTTTTAAAAACTTTCCAATGAACTCAAGCGTACGGTAATTAAGTTTAACATTCAAACTTCGTGCACAGGTACTAAATTCTGGAAGCCGATTGGCTCATCAACGTGCTGTAACGGGCATTAGCATGATTTTCATGCTGTAATGATAACTGCACGACATACATTTCACAAGAGCCACTACTCAATCTTTCAATGCTGTGCACTCAGTTTGAATACTAAAAGGGTTAGAGACTTCTAGTTCGTGCTTTATCGGCAAATACCCGCACTTGCTGCCATTAGAATAAACTCGTAAATCTTCATACAGCACTCGGCTAGGCCTGTATTTGAATTCTCGTTCATTCTACAGCAGCGCGTACGTATATTTGCCGATAAAGTACTCACATCAATCTCTAACCCTCAAAGTTTTATCCACAATTTAATCGCCGTCATGACGAAGGTCCATAATGCGCCTCAGCTATGCGGAAGTCTCGGGGGTTTGGTGGAACCGTCTTTTTTCTTTCCTTTCTCTTTTTTTGTGCATTTTTTCCTTTTTTTTTTAATTATTTTTTTAAATATCATATTTTCTATTTGCTAAGTTATTCTGCTTTTTTGTCTAAGTCTGTGGATAAGAATTGAAGTTCCCGTGATCAATTTTGTTCATCTTTTCTTACTCGGTGTTATTCATTTGAACCTTCTTGAACTTGGATGTTCTGCAAACCTACTTGTGCAGGTTTTGTTTTAAACAAGGCATTTTTCTTAAATGATTCACAACTCTTATGTTATTGTCAATTTGAAGTTGTTGGAACTGATGAAGCAGTGGATAATGATGCATCGATTGTTGGTCAGTGGGGTAGGGTGGGGCAGAGTTTTGCACATTCAGGGCAATTTCTGGCTCTACTTGACTTTGCTCCATTGACTCTACATCTTGTTGTTCATTATCTGACATTACTTGTTTATATACCCTGCAAGCAGAGCCTCCTTTAACCACCTCCTTCTCTTTCCCCCCAGGACG
>WUCR03297080.1:2360-12881 GCA_009858155.3 Phymanthus crucifer
CAATAAAGGCATACACTATTAATTGTTAAGAAAGTAAATGAAAAGTGTTAATCTTCATCCTTTTTCCTTGCCAATTTCTTCAAAGTGATATATTTTTCCTAGATACACAGCTGTTGCAAATTTTGTATTATTACAGCATGAGACAAAATGCATTATGTCGATGGAGATGGAAATGGCCTCAGAGGACAAGATGAAAAAAAAGAGATGATTTTTGCACCCTCGATATCTAGATATCAGCAGCTTTACAATTGTAAGCTCTTTTCTTTTTCAGCCTGTATAAACTTCTTTTTTGATTCTTGTTTATTAATTAGAAACTCAACATTTTGTAAATACTTTGAGGGAAAGAACAACCAACAAGATTTAGATCCTTTTTGAGACACAAAGACTTGTATTTAGGGAGATATTATGTTTTGATCAGCAGGAAATTTGACATATACCAGAATATTTGCTCCAGTTTGACAAGATTTTGTCACAAGTTTGAAGCAAAATAGAGACAAATGATTGACATGTAACTGTTTCAAGACAACGACCAGTTAAAGGTAAAAATTGAAAAAAATAGTGGCATTATGGTTTTCCCCTTTGCTGCCTAAGGGATAACAATTAATGTGCACTAGACACAGGAAGTAATAAATAACATCTTACTCTGTTTGAAATTCCCTCTGTTACATATAGCTTTAGCTTTAAATAATTGTAAAAGGGAGCACTGATGAAGAGATGGATTAAACTGCAAACTATCAATTCACCTGTTTCGACTTCTCTCTAATCCGTGAGTTTCAGTTTGAATACTCTTAAACAGAGTACTGATGGAGAGAGGGGGTAAAGTGCACACCGTCAGCTCCATCTGTTTTGACTTTTCTCTAATCTGTGTAGTTTCAGCTTTGAATACTTTTAAAACAGATGGAGAGAAGGAGTGAAGGACACATTTATGTAAGCTCCCAGCTCAGGAGGATTCAGCTAGTCACTCTTGTTTGATTATCAACAAGATTCCCTTTTTTCCTTTTTTAATTTATAACTACATTTGTTACGAGCCTAAGTAAAATAATACATGCAAAAATGATATACAGAAAAGAATTAAAGCCCCTTAAACACTTGATAAAAATAGAGTAAAATAAAAAAAAAATGAAAGTGATAAAAGAAAACAAAAAATTACATCTTGGCTTTTTTGTATTTAAGCCTCTTCATTTTCAATACAGAAAAAAAAACCGCTCAAAAAATTAAAAAGAAAAAAAGAAAAACTTTTAAGTTTAAATGCTTAAAAATGTACTTTTTTACCTATTTTTTGAAATTTTCATTTCAAGTAAAATTGTTGGAAAAAAACTATTAAAACCTTTATATTCCCCTTTTTTGAAATCCAATTTTTGGCCATCTGGATTCCTTTTCCATAAATGGAGTTGTTTTTTAGACGCTCAATAAACACATGACAAAAAGATAAGATTAAAAAAAAAAAACGAAAAAATATATGTATGAATTCTATAAAGCACCTTATATCAGACATTTTTGTTTTTAAAACTACCATACGCAAAATTGTTGAAAATTTGATACCAAGAAGAGAAATCTTTTATTTAAAAATATCGGACATAAGACTCATAAGGAAGGCCTTTCTTCACAATATCTACCATTTTGGAGAAGGATTATTGCTGAAGCGAATGGAATTTTGAAGACCTTATTTTCACATCCCCAAAACATTCTCACTGCGTACTTCGAAGAAGTCGGCAAGATTATTCCTACTCGTGTGCTTAGCAGAAAGCCAAGAAATCTATACACATTCTGGAACTTTTTCCAGACATTAATTAATTTAAAGAGGTCATTACTCTCTCGAAAACTTGAACAACGCAATGTGAAACGAAGGAGGAAAATGCGTTGAAACTGGATGTTTCTTTTTCGCTGCGAGGAACTCCTATTTCGACTTCCCTAAAAAAATACAATGAATTGTTTCCATTCTAAGTCTGTGAATGGTTATGTATACCGTATTAGATAATATCCTTTCAAACAAACCATTTTACAACCGGAGAAAAGGGTTTTACAAACTTGTAAACGGTTTTTTCTCAAAGGAAAATCATTAAATAATTAATTATGTTATATTTACGAGCGTTATCTAACACTGTTCGTCATTTAGTTCATGAAAGATTAGATGGTCAAAGCATGGAACGATCTAATGATGATCCATTCATTTTTTTCTTAAATTCTGTGGAAAAATAAATACTTAAAAGAGCTAATGGTTTCACTTGGGCAACCGAAGGAATTCAAATCGCATTTTACGTAATATTCGTTACAGAAGTATTTTGTCTTTGGTTCTTGAAAAAGTCTTGAATGCGAGAAACCTAACTAAAATTGCAGTAATACTGAACAATCCTTACCGAAGATTTTATGTTTGACCAGCTGCGAAAATAAACCATTAATTCTTTCTAATATTTCTCGTTAAAGAGGCCTACAATTTACAAAACTTAAAATACTTCAAATCTTACCTTATTTTCGTGTAAATTTTTAGGATTTTCCCCAGGGAAGTCACTGTAAAACTCGGAACACAGAGACGTGCACGAGTCATCTCGCTTTCTGCTCACGGTGGATTCAAAGCCGCAGAAGACAAGTACAATAACCAAAAATCCACAAATATTCCTCATCTTCGCTGCCCTTCTTACAACACCATTTATGATGTCTTCAGATCTTGCTATTCTAGGTCAAATTGTTTTAATTTGAGTAGAAGTACAAAGAAGCGGTGGATTTGGACGAGTACGTTTCTTGCTTGCTTGCCAGGCGGAACGTGTCAAGAGATAATAAATGTGGGTGTAATATTACTCAGCATGCGTCATCATCGAAGCACTACTCTCAGCCATCAGTACTATACACTAATGCTTATTGATGTAAAGTGTATATAATCTTTAAAATTCCAATCCGATACAAATTTCTTCTCTTCTTTTGTTTTCTGTTTCTGGCTTGAGATTTTCTTTGAAAGCCAAGTGATTCTCTGTCAACTTTAGATCGTGATGGGCTTCAGCTTGTTTTTTGTTGCGATTAATCAGAGGTCTCTGTCACGTGCTCATTAAGTCAGGCTCCGTGCCAGGTCGTGCAGAGAACCACTACCTTTTAAGTAAACTCAAGATTCTTACCAACGCTTTATCAAAGTCAGTGGTTCTCTGGATCCCGAATATTTTCCACGATTTTGACTCTGTCTTGAAGATGTTTAAGAGCGCGAGATTGCTTTGTTTGGACCAGTCTGTCATGGCATTGCGTGACATAGGTGGCTCTGGGCCAAACACGTGGAAACATAATGGTGACTGGTGACTATATCCATTATAAAATTTTTCCTCAGGGGGGAAGGGTAGGGACGATAAAAGAAACGAAAGGAAACTCTGAAATCTGTCAAGGAATCGGGCCAAAACGCTCTGGCAGATTTCTGTTTTAAAAATATCTTGGCTTTTCTTTTTTATCCCCCGCCACCTCCCTGGACAAAAATATTACAGTCGTGTTATACAAATACGAATATGATTTTCGGGGTTTGGAGGGAAAGAGAGAAGTAAGGACAGGAAGTTGAAAAGAGGATTTGTTAAAAATCTTTTCGACGAAAAATGTATTTCGTTTTTTAAACGGGATTAATATAAAAATCCAAAACAATAACCTAGTAAAGAAATATTTTATTTAAATTCTTTGTACTGGAAATTACCAGCTCTTTTTATATAAGGTTACAAGAGTGTTATGACTGTTGGCCAGCAGCGGGTGACACGAGCGTGAGACGTGCTGCTGATTTCAGTAGTCATGAATATTGGAATATTCCGACGACGAAAAAAACCAAATTGCTATGAATATTATATAATTTCTTTATTTATGACAGTTATATGATATATGGACTAAATAGTTCCGGAAAGATCTTGTCCCTTCTGTTCTCGCCGGTTTTTCTTCTTTATTTTGATATAAAATTTCCTTAATTCAAGTCCGAACCCTTGTGATTTTATTATTATATAAGGCTAATATATAAGTTGCAAAGTGTTTAAATTGAACGACTTCGAATTTATAAGCTGCAAATCGCTCGATGAGGCCCACCTATAAATCCAGTGTCTGATCTAGGATTTAACTAGATTGGGGGAGGGGGGGAGGGGGTGCATTTTTTGCAATTTTTTTCTTGTTTATGCCTATTTCAAAAAGCGTCGGCTGGCAAACTGGAATCGTGTGAGGCTAGAAAAGCACCTTTTTAAGGTTTAAAATCAATTCTATCGTTTTATTAGTGTTTGAATATTTGTATATTAACTTGTGAGCTACAAACTTTCACTTTCTATTAAATTTTAAATTAAAAGCTCGAAGTCCACACTTCCTTTCGGGCAGATTTCAGATCACCGACGAACAAAAAAACATTCAAGGTACCGGCCGGTGGGACAGGGTTCATTTTGCACCCAGTGAACCCCCTGAATGTTAAAGATGGGTACTCATTTAAAAGATGAAAACTTTTAAAACTGGCTGAAATCGGGAAAAATATTTAGAAAGGCTGCAGAATAAATTACGATCAAGTAAAAGTAAAAACAATGAAATACTAGTGAAATGAATATCCAACTTGAGATAAATAAAAAACATAAGCAAGAATATGAACAAAAATAATCTGCAGATAAGAAAATGATAATCTCCCTGAACCAGCGTCTCTGCTGACAGTCTCCTTTTCTTCTTTTTTTCCCGCTGGATACGCCGGTTCAGCAAAGGATAAGCAGCCCGAGGCAAAGCCTGTAATAGAAAGTGTCCAACAAACTGGAATCCGCTTGGCGTGATAAAACTTACTTTGTAAGTTTCATCGCCCAAACGAGGAAATCAAAAAGAAGTTGATAGTTCGAGTGGAGTGGAGATTTTTTTTTAGTAGAACCAAAGCAAAAGAGCGTTGTCCTCGTAAGTGCGACCTGGTTTGGACCGGAATATCACCAAGAGGGGGGAGTTCATGTGAAGGAGAGTTTTTCCGGGTTGTGTTTCCGTCCCTCCGCAAGAAAACAATTTCAAAATATTCTAGTTTTAATTACAGTACAAAACTTTCAATTGCGGGTGCCACTGTTAAATCCATTAAGTTGATAATTTGAAGGCCTATTTAGAAGTATTTTACAATTCAGACAAAAATACATAAATGAAGTATTACCGAAGAATTACCGAAGAATTACTCCGACGAAGGACTAACGTCCGAAACGTCAGCTTCCATCTTTCATACCTACGGTGATGAAATTATCCACTACGACACATTTGATTCTACTAAAACACCGACGCAGTCCAAGCTAGTTCTACAGCTAGTCATCATCTACGTATTATTACCGAAATAATTTACCAATGAGACAAACAAGATAGCGATCATTATTTACTACTTTGGATGAATTTTATGATTTTCTGGCCCGTTCTCACAGGCAAATTTTTGCGGCAATTTCATGGTAATGTAATATCGCAGCAAAATCGCAGTTAAATTTCGATCGTCTTCAAAGCAGCGATTTCATGGCCATATCGACGTAAAATCGCGGCTGAAATGGCACCCAAAATCGCCGCAAAAATCGCCCGTAAGAAGAGGCCTTAGCTCCTGATGGAAATTACACCTAGTTGCAAAAATATTGTCATATGAAATTGAAAAATAAAAAAGTAGAAAAATAAAATGTAGGAATTAATTAGAGATGGCAAAGTTGTTATATCTCAAAAACTTCAATTCTTAACCACAAAACTGGACCTTAAAAGCTGTAAAATTAACTGTAGAGATGTTTTCTGAATATAAATTTTGATAACACATATTTACAATAACAATGGTTAAGTATTTCCTAAATGTTTATTTATATTTTTAAAATTTATTTTTATATGACAACGTTTTTGCAATGAGGTAATGTGAAATAATATCACAATTTGTCATCTATTTCCTTTACTTCGAACTCAAATTTATCAGCGAGATATCAAGATGTATGACATTACAATTTTTGAGGTGACATTACCGGGCATATTACGAAATTTAACTAAATTTTTGAAATAATTTGTGAACTATTTATGATACCTTAACTTAATCTTTTAAAGCGTGAGCCATTTACAAATTTCTTATAAATATGATATATTTATGAAAGCGAATGTATTTTAGAAGAAGGTATATTACCAGGTACATTGCAAACTTTAGCCGTAATTCTTATAATAAATTGGCAAGTACTATTCGTCCACGAATTTTGGCCTTCTTAGAGTAATTAATAAACATAAAATGTCTTAATAAATGACATATTCATCAAAGTGAATGTTAAAGGATAAAATTATTTTTTGTACCTCGAGCTCAAATCAAGTTTCCATAATCATTCATACAGCTTCAAAGTATAAAGATAAAGTTACTATCAACATGGTTGTCAAGAAGTAAAATTTAATCCATAATTTTGTTATTTGCATAAAATGTTTTCCAGTATTCTCACAAGAAATTTGATTTTGTGATGTAAGGAACCGAGATGCATACAAATGAAATTCAAAATTCTTGTTTAGAATTTGAATGTTATATATGCAAATGACTAATTTTTTATTATTATTAATTGACTAAATCAATTTTCGTCTGGTCAACATTTTGAAGAACGTGTATAGTGAACTTGTGTATTTCAAAGTGCATGAATTTTAAAAGAATAGGTTACCATTACTAGTAATTTATTTTTTCCGTGTGTCATGCAATACACTTAGAAGACAGCTGTTATAGCAAAAGAGGAAGTAAAACTGATTAGGTGGTCGTGACAGGTCAAGGAAGAGCTAAGGGTGATCATTCTCTCACCGTTAAGGACATAAAAGCGAAATTACAGCGGAAATAGCTCGAATATCCACTCCCAGTAAATACACAAAGGTTTGTAAGCATTTTGAAAATGTTTTGAAGCAAAAAGAAAATAAGCGAAATACTATTGTGTTATGTAAAAGGAACATGGATTGGGCTGCCTGTGTTATCTACTGAACTATTTTGGACGATTGCCATTCCAATCGAGTTCCTGTTTGAAGAAGAGAGTAAGCTTTTTTGTGCAACTGATATTGATATCTGCCTAATGTAATATTTCTTGAAAATGGATCCAAAACTCGATGCAAAAATGAAAACAAAACAAAACAAGTAAACAAACAAACAAAACAGACAACCAGGCTGTTTTTTCCAATTTTCGTCAAGTTTCCTTGATATCTTTTCTTAAAAGTGTAAATTCTTTGAAAGGTCAGATCTATGAATTCAAAGTGGAAAATATATGGGTTTTCCTATTAAACTATGAAATATATGTATTTTGAATTCACCTGTCTTTCTTATGCCCCAATAAATGCAACTGTTATTGGATGTTGATGATAGCATCCCTAAGACCATGAGGAAACAAGTAAAATAAGGAGTTATTACCAACCTTAAAATTAGAATATAATTGAATCAGAATGCATCAAACTGTTGCGTTAATTACTATTTGCTGTTCTGAATTCAGAAAAGCATACTGCAATCACATTTTCTTGTAATACCTTGTAGTCACCTCCAAGGTATATTTCAACTTTTAATGTCTTGGTTGTCTTGTATGGTAATCTTGCCATCTTTAATGATAGAATTGACATCTTTTACAATGTCAGACAAGGAAATTTTCAGATTGCCATAGTCTTCTTGAGTCTTGATACATGCGATGGCATGGTTACCTGAAAGAATACTTAAACTAAGTAAATCTGAGAAAAGGCTCTTAAGATTCTACAGTTTACATTATTACAAGACATATAGTACTTGCTGACCTGAGCTAGACATATCCTTAATCCCTCATTGAGGATACTGCATGACAGGACAAAGAAACCAGAAGTTCTAGATAAGACTGTGCCATCACCAGAGAGTTTCACCTAAGAATGATTTTCATTAGGAATGTGCAAAATTATTATATCAGTTTATTAATTTTTCACATACTAACCTTCAAAATAGGCTGGTTGTTGGGTCCAGGCAGTGAGAATTCATCTTGCTAAAAATAGAATATTTTAAAGAATTAGATAAATTGGCTTCTGACTAAAAGGGGAACAATAACAACACTCGTAAAGTAACTATACTCACATTTTTTCAGTCAAGGTTTTAAGCATATGAAGGCTATTTTTTCAAAAGGAGTATTAATGGGAAATGGGCGTGGTCTCTTGAGAAGGAAAAAACTTTTTATGCCAGTTGTCAATACCACGTTCTAATTTCTTTTATCGATAAATCTCGACATCAAAAGGGTCTTAATAAGGAAGACCCCTTTTGTGTCACCTTTTTTCATATGCTTAGAAGGTACTTGTACTCCAGGTTGACCTCCGGGGGTAGGTTTTATAAAGGGTTCCCAGTTGCTGTGTAAGGATTTCTGACATCCTTCTACGAGGTATGATCTTGGCAGAGATGAATTTACTTGGTTCATTTCGTGATACCCCGCCTGAGAAATTGAATACTTGTTTAGTATCTGCACCAGATTCTTGATTATTTCTTTTTCGTTATCTCCAAGATTTTTATAGCAGTCTCTTTTTTTGTCTAGAGTAAATCAAATGTAGAATGAAACCACGATATTTTAGTTCAAGTCGTTTTTTAGATTTGAATATCGCTTTTGTTGCCATAAATTTGTTTGTCTATCGCAAATCGGAAAATCTTCAAGCACACTGTCCTTGTTTCATTTCAGGTACAATAGTTCAGATGCTTTTTTTCTCGATAACTTACACTACCTACCTGTTGTTGCACTTTCTCGTTCTTTTTCTAACTGTGAATTAGAAACAACTTGCACACTCTCGTTTGTTTCCAAATCAAGAAGGATTCTTTCGTGGAGTGTTTTTTCTTCGAGTTGGAGCGCAACTGGAGTTAGATTAAAGGATTCAGTGAACTCCAGAGCTGTGGACGTTTTTTGTCTGAAATGAAAGTTAAATGTGTCAGTAGTGTCATCAAGGTGTTTGTGTGTTTAAGGGGATCTTTGTATCTTTTTTACGAATCCCTTTTTTCTCGTAACAAAAGCCCTAGGTCGTAATTAAAAACTAGCGAAAGAGAATTTTAGAAAAGCCTTGAAGGGGTTGAGTTATCAAAGTTTTTTAAAATGAATACAGAAACAAGTGTTTGGTTGTTTATCCTTAGCAAAGGCAGTTGGCGAAGTTGCTGCCTGTTGAAGACTTTGCCATATCCTTTCCTCTTCTGGAGGTTTTCCTTTTCGAGCACTTTAATTTTCTGCTGCAACTCCTCCATTTCTGTTAAGGCTTGCAGAATCTGGTCTGCCTGGTCTTCAATAGATGCATCTTCAGTTGCTAGACATGTTTTTAGCTCTTCAATCTCTTCATCTTTCAAGTTGAGTGAGTCGAATGGAACCAATTCAACTTCTCGGGACGGTATTCGTATCTCCACCAGTTCTGTCTGTACTCGTCATGTTTTATCTTGCCATTGACTCTCGAAAAAAGAACTTTTAAAGGTACAAGCTCGAGATTGCAGAGCGTTAGCCAGGCGAGTGATGCCATCCTCGTTCAGGCGGTATCCAAGGCGTCGAAGAACAGACGCTATGCGTTTTTTGGCACCTCAAAATCGGGATGGTTTTTCATGATATATAAAACTTGATACGAAATGAGAATTTCGAAATTAGAACAGCAATCTTTCCTGATATGAGGCATGTGAACCTGGATTAACTTTGGATCTATGGAAAACATTTTGAAGCTGAATCGCCCCAACCGTCGTGGATAGAAACCGCAGAATAAGAGAAAACAATGATGTGCATGTTACTTGTCTTATAGGAACTTATCGATAATTCATACCCTTCTTTCAGTTCGGACCAATTAGTGTTAATGACAAAACAAGGAGGCGGCTAAATGAAGTTCGGAGCTTTGAATTTTTCTTTCTTAAAAAAGTTTATTCACTATTGAAAACTTTGCAACAAATTTAAGTTCGAAAGACTTAATAGATAATAGTGATAGAACTCGCGTAATCAAAGAGCGTGGTTTGATTCAGTTGTGAGTTTTGATTTTTTTTCGTAACAACAGAGTTTGATCACTATTGAAAACTTGGCGGCAAATTCAAGTTCGAAAGACTCTTAATAGAGTGATAGAACTCGCATAAGCTTATGGCTTACGGTATTAAAGTTCAAGCTCATAATATAATCTCGTATTTAGAGGACCGCAGACAATTGTGTCAGGTAAATGGAAAGAACTCAGGCCAGGAAATGCTAGATGTGGGGTTCTGCAAGGATCCATCTTAGGCCCACTCTTCTTCCTACTATTTATAAATGACCTGCCAAACTGTTTATCATGTACTACATCCAGATTATTTGCTAATGACACAAGCCTAACGGCCTCTGGAAAAACTCTTAATGAAGTAGAAGAAGGGCTGAATCATGACTTAGACAAAATAAGGAAATGGCTAGCCGCGAACAGGCTGAGCCTAAATATTGCAAAAACTGAATTCATTTTGATTGCGTCTAAAAATAAAATAAATGGCCTTACAGTCGAGCCTAGAGTGATGATAGGTAATGATGCTATCAAGAGAGTTCATGACTAAATAAAATAAATAAAATAAATATCTTTATTTAAGTGTCTAGTCGTTCTAGCGCTTGCGCGCTAATTGGGGACACTTCCACT
>WUCR03297163.1:0-12870 GCA_009858155.3 Phymanthus crucifer
CCCCCCCCTTCAGGACCCTCATATAACGGATGAGTTATTCCACAGAACTCTTTTCTGATATGCTTTGAACCTTATCTCCGGCGAAAATGCTACAGTATTCAAATTATTTATTGTCAGTCGGTCATAATCGTTTGCTTGACTAGACATCAATGCGCAATTTCACAGATGCCATTGAAAGATATTTTTCGGTAATCTACGATGTGTGTACTTCAATCCATCATATATCTCACCAAGCTGTGAATCGGCTCCAAAGGGGGAAATATCCAGTTTAGGAAGAGAGAAGCAGGTCGTTTTTCATATACAGTAGTTAAGTCGTGAACCGACAATACCACTGTACATAATCACTGTAGTCGTTTGATCTAAGAACCGAGAAGACAAGTCTGTAAGGGAAAGAACAACAACTTCCTGATATACTGAAGACATTTATTTTGGGCTCGTGATCAACTATCCGGTACTCAGTTAAGGGGAAATCAGTGCCTGGTTTTCTTTTGTCTAAGTACCAGACTCACCACATGCGACGGCTCCTGAAATATCACAAATGTTTCAATTCTACGAGGTACAAGAAATAGATGAAGCAACAGTAACTATTAGTGCTATTTCTTGACGATTTCGCTGGTGTTCTGCTTTCATTCATATTATATGTTGTTTTTATTGTTAAGTATTAGTAGTGTAGTTTTTGTTGTTTTTGTATTTGCGTTACTGCTATTCTTTTTGTTAACACTGTTTTTGTTTCGTCCACAAAATGTTCGGTTCTTGACGCTCTTCTGACGCAACGTCTTGCTATTCGTAGTTTGCCGATCGTACGATAGTCATTTTGATATGCCTATATTGCTTTAGTCAGTGTGAAAATCTTTTTTAAATCTTCAATCCAACACAGTTTAAGGCCAAGTTTTGGCTTTCTAACACGTACCCCGCGGGCAGAGATTCTTTTGCCCACGACACTCTCTGCTCGCAGGATAAGACATCGATAAGGACACATCACTTGGAAAAGATCATGTAATTTCAAAATATGTCCACTACTAAGGTAACTGACTTGTATTCCCGAAAAGCATTATGAAAACTGGTCAAAAACATGAAAACTGATCAATTAGCGATTTAATAAATGAGCTAACGCAACAAATAGAACTTAACAGTAAAATTTATCTTATACCTTTTAGAATTTGATCTTTCATTAATGGAATGGGATCAAGCTCGGTTAGCGGCGAAAAATCATCTGAAGACCAAAAAACAATTTCTTTTTAATACAGGAATGAAATATTTTTCAGAATGAAATTTTTCTGTTTCTCTCAGATGGGTAAGATCGAAACTCAACGAAATTGAAAATTTTTGTGAAGAAACGCTTTGGTTTTCGGAAGCAAAATAGTGTACACTCTATGAGATTTCTATAAACAGGATGCTGAATATTATAACATTTTTCTACTGGGTATATTTTAGTTTATAAAGAAAGCAACAAAATGTGATTTCAAGGAAAACTTGATTAACCTTTGATAAAGCAACAATTTCACAAAATACACAGAAAAGTCTTAAGTAAGATCACAGTAGGTTATATTTAGAGATGACTAAGCACCTCGGCTCGCGTTCGGAAACCGAAGGACACTCGAAAACAAAATCGGAGTCCCTGTCTTTAGTGCTGTTAAAGAATGCGATGATGGATTGAGGGCAAAAGGACAACGAAGCAACTTAAAAATAACAAAACTCGAGTTTCTGTGAACTAATAATAAGGTATACTCAAGCATGAAATAAATCTATCAAAAAATACAGCTAATATATGTAACACGGAGCAAGATAAAATATTTAGAAAATGAATGGAAAATATAAACAAAGAAGTTTACCTTTTTTCGTTCTATTTAATCTCAAACATATCCAAAAAGATAATGTAAGTCTTGTTTTTCTTGTGGATTGAGTCAGTCGCGGTCTACGACTCAATCGACTCAAGCATTTTATTCCGAGCTTAGCCGAGCGTGTCAAATATTCTCGACTTAACCTCGGTGAGACCTCGCTGTGAACGAGCCCCTTACGGCTCTTGAGCGAAACATTCCGAACATAACTGTCGGGCGCACCCATGTCTAATGTTACCACAAACACAAAAGAATCAGAGGGCTTTGACGTCAATGCAATCAACCGAAACAGATCGGGGCATTCCGAAAATACTCGACGCCACACACGAATAATCTCCGATTGTTTTTCCGACGGCTGGGATTATAAGATTCCACAGGAGCAGTTTTGTTTGTCAGCATGAAGCTTGCAGGCAGTCCATTAAGATTCTTCCCAGAAAATGAAACAAACGCTGTAAATTTCTCGCCCAGAAAACAGAATTTCCAGCTGCTGAATTGTCAAAAACAATTCCTCAGCAGTCCTGGAATCATTCTTGTTCTTCAGTTTTGAAAAAGCAAGTTTGTCAAAGGCTTGCGAGATGAAACTCTAAGTGGCGATTTTCAAAAATATTACGAATTTTGTCTTACCCTTCAAAATAAACATTTGTTTAAATAATATTGGTGTCCTGAATAAATCTTTTACAAGCAAAGTCTTTACCATTTCTTACTGCGACCAAAACCGCGAAAATCGCAGTCAAACTCGCACGTGTAAACGGGCCTTATAAAGAGGAAAAGAATATAACTCAAGTCCTTTTTCAAACGCTTTAGCCCCATAAAATACTCGTTAAGTTACAGATAATCTCAGTAACTGACGAAGAGGATGAATGAACGAAACAATGTTACAAAACACCCACGAAAAACAGCTTCCTTTCTGGATTTCCTCTTAAAAATAAGCAAAAGTCCAAGTTTATAGGTTTGTTCAGAGCTTTTCCCTACGCCTCTGGAAAAATAATTCGTATTTGTAAGACAAACATCAACAAGCCCATGAATATCATAATCGTTCAAGAAAATATACTCCCTAGGAAAAAAAGGTGTTTTAAAAGGATTTATCTCAAGAAACATAATCCAGTACTTTATCCCCGGAGGCGGTTTGAATTAAGCTAATTTAAGAAATTGATAACAGGCTTGCAAGGTAATCTAATCACTAATTTCACGGATCGTCTCTTTGAACTTTTGATTTTAACCATACGAAAATGATAGCTACTGTAGCTTTTTCTTCACGGGACTTAGACATGGACCACCCGCAACTAATTTTTTTTTTCGTTTTTATTTACTCCTAAATTTCTCAAATATTTCCCGGTAATGTTGTAAACACCAGTCTTTCGACGAGTTTACTCAAATTACATAAATATTTACGAGACTTATAAGCGAGAAAATACCCTAAATTTATTTAGCGTATACAAAAATAGGTTCCTAGTCAGCCACACGTCACATTACGACAGGAAATACTGGACTCTTACGGCAACGCCGTCGAAATTGTTCCGCTTTTTGCTGCCGTCGGAACTTCTTTGCAGTTTTGTGGTTTACTGGGTCTACCAGTGACGAAGCTCCGCGCGTTTCCTTTAAATCGGAAATTCAGTCGAAAGATTAGTGTCAACGAGGAGACTTGACTTCGTTAAACTTCTTTTTCGAAAAAAATTAGTTTACTAAACATTTATTAAGTGGCGTTGCTTGAAGCACACAGTTTTCCTTTCCCCCGTCGCGGAAAAACTTTCCAAAAAAGGTCTCTAAATTAGTTAAGTAAAGGTTTTTCGCTTTGTTTTTTGTTGATTTTCTTTCTCCCATATTTGAACCTTGAAGAAAACGGCGTCTGCCTGTTTCTTTTCGCTTTCCTATGATTGTAGTTCAAGCTAGATACGTAATAACACTTTTTCTTTATAAGAGCGATCTCTGTTTCTTTTTCACTTTTCCTCCATGGATTCTCGTTACTATCTTCAAATTTCGTATTGTTAGAGCTCTTGTACATTAATCTATTTTTGTACATTCTTAAGATCAGTTTGGTTCAAGCGGTTTACCGATCGGATTATCTCTCGGGTTTTTAAGATTTCTTAGTGTGGTTAACCAAAAAAAAGACCAACGATTTTCGGGACTAAAAAGTTTGGATTCAATATCTTTCACGCTGAGAGCAGAAAAAATGTTTGTCTTCAAAAATGTTCTGCAAATTCCTTCCCAATTTGCAGAGTAACGCTAAAATCATCAAACTTTGAAATATTTAATGTAAAATATCGCAATGTAATGTCTTCGGGACGGTGTTTACAAGGTATTTTTAGCAACAGAACACAAGTAATGTTTAGAAACGCCCATGTTTTGGCCACTTCAACTCATTAGATCTGCAGCGACCTTTATCTGACCCCTGGAGTGAAAGCGGATATTTCCATCGAGTACTCGACAGCTTTCGGCGACGCCTCCGATTATAAACGAGACATTTCGGCGGTTATTTGAGCATCTGTCGGCCATCAATCGGCCAGATCGACAGATGTCGCCACACCTTCGTTAACCTCTCGTCCACACGAGTGGCTCCGATCACGCCAAGATCGATTTACAGGCTTGAAATCGGAATTCAATGATACTAAATTAATGATCATGGGCTGTCCATCGTCGCTGATAGACATTTTTCTAATATTTCCGTCTGTGAAATTACTTTTGAACATGTGCTTTGTCAGCAGATTAAAAGTTTGGTTTCTTGTGTTACAATGTAATGAGCTGAGCAGGAAATCGATAACTACTCTCTTTGAAAATTGTCATGCAAGACGTTGGTAAACCACACTCTTACCACTACAATATAGTTTTCTCTATTTTCTTTGGTTTAGTGAGCCCAGATATTGTTTACCTTCTGGCTTGTTTTGATCATATGCAAATGCCATGTGCTTGTCTTGGCCGTGTGACCTCGACGAAGATTAAAATAGATAGTTAAACGAGGTGAAACGAAGTTGTCCCGATTTGGTCATGTTTGGTTGGTCTACTCGAAATCTGTGCCAAAACTGAAAATCTGCCAGAAAACTGAAGATTTCTGCTTCAGAAAGGTATTTAACTACTGAACACATTTAGTGAAAAACAGCCCTTAACAAAATAGTATATTTACTCAATGATGAGTGGCTTAATGAGTCAAGAGATGACAAACCCGAAGGCCTACGGAATGCAGCCGAATCTTCTAGTCCGGAAATGAGGTATCACTCGACCTGCTCTCGGGTTTCAATCGGCTTTGTTTCTCTCGAGTGTATCATTTCTACAAAATAACAATCTCAAGCCTGTCATTAACTGACATTGATTTAGCTCTAATTGAAATCTCAACACAAAGGAACCAATCAGAAGACAGTAAGATGACCTTAAAGGTCATTGACGTCATCTCTCAAAGAAACGAGCCATATGATTGGTCGATGTGGTCCCAGGAGAGTGAGTTTATTTGTCCCAAAATGACAAAAGATTTTATCAAATACACGCCTAAATTGTCCTTATAAGGGCAATAACAGCTTTACAACATTTCGGACGAGTGCATATATACCGTAGCAAAGTTGGCAGTAATCAGTAGAACGACAAACTAATACGTTCTGGAATAGAAAAGTTGAAAATCTCAACACTTTGGGAGTTTTGTGTTGCTGACTATTATCTCAAAACACACTGTTGATCAATCGGTAGGGAGTTTCTAGTCGAAATGGCGCTAGCCGTACCGGTCATACAGAACGCCAGAGCCGTGCTCGAAGACACATCATCAAGTCAAGATTGTCAACTGATTTCCTCTACTGTTCAAACCATGACTCGACCAGAAAATAAACCAGTAATGAACGTCCAAGGCACCGAGGAATGGCAACAGGTAGGTGTATGATTATCATACTCCGACATCATACACTGACGAGCATTCCTATACACTCCATTATTACCCGACTTTCAAAACGCGCGAAAACAACAACAGTCGCTCGTATTCCTAATAAACTTGAATTCTCTTTAGTTCAGAATGGATATTTTTCCCAAACATTTTTTGACAAAATCAAGATATTTTCTCATACTAATACGAAGAATTGAAACAAGATTTCGCGTTTTTGGCGTTAGTAATCGGAAACAACAACATCAGTAACGCGGAATACAGTGCGACCTTGAGTGAAATCAACAACTTTTTGCTCGTTTTTGCGCACTTTTTCAGTCAGACTTTTATGCCTTTTTGAATCAAACCAAAGCTTATTTACTCATAACCAAAGCGGTTAAAATAAACCAAGGTGATTAAAGTTTATTTTCCTCAAATCCCTCACTATCGAACGGTTACATTAGCAATGGATGATGTCGGTTGCTCTTTTTGTGGCACCGATCAAGTGAAAATATACTGAATTCTGCCTCACTGTTTGATATATTATCTAACCTACTGGTCTTTTATTTTCTTATTCTAGACAAGATGGGAGATGGACAAATATCTTTGTTGTGCCCAATCGCCAGTTGTTCCATCCATCGCCAACTTAAGGAAAAGAAAATTTCGCCGCGAGAGTGCGAACGTTGTGAACGAGTTCTTCACGTTCGATGACGAGCTAGACGATAAAGATGGTGTTTTGTGTGACAAAGTATTCGTTACTTCCTACGATGGATCTTATCCAGTTTCTACCTCGTCGATTATACAACAAACTATTCACCAGAACACTGCTATAAATATAAACTCGAATCTTTCTCATCAACAAATCAAAGTCATTCCACCACCGAGTGATTACACTGTTATTTTCCCTCCGACGCCGCCGAATTCAAACCCTGGATCCCCGGAACAGGCACAGATAATCTTAAGTCACCCACTTGGACCTCCACCACCTTATCATCCACCTCCGACAGTCCTTGTGAACAGTGGCAGCAGACGAAACTCTCCCGATTTGCAAAGACGAAGGATACATCACTGTGATCATCCAGGCTGCAAGAAGGTCTACACGAAAAGCTCGCATCTCAAAGCCCACATGAGAACACATACTGGAGAAAAGCCATATAAATGCTCGTGGGAAGGTTGTGAATGGAGGTTTGCGAGGTCTGATGAACTAACGAGGCATTATAGGAAACATACTGGTGACAAACCGTTCAAATGCCAACACTGTGATCGAGCGTTTGCAAGATCTGATCACTTGGCGCTCCACATGAAGAGACATCAGCCTCAGCACGCTCACTAAGACTCAAATATCCAGCTCCAAGTTGGATTTATTTGACCAGAATATCGTGGTATTACTGTTATTGTCTCGAACAATTCAAAGTCAACTAAATCAGAAAATTAAGGTTTCCCAGCAAGTGGGAACTAATTAAAAATTTTTTGGATTTGAAAGTTACAGTTAATTTAACATCATGGAAAAGTTGACGAACTGAGCTCATCTCAGAAACACAACCACAACCTAGAAACATTATTTATTGCATTTTAAAACAATTTTATAGGTTGTATTGTTATTATTAAAAGCGAAAATAGCTGAAAAAACAAATGTATATAATTTTGTAAAGAGGACTTGAAGCATTTTACATTGAAGTATCAAGATAAACAAGAAAAAGAGAGAGTATGTAATTGAAAAGTTAGATATATACATATATTATATATAAATTGATATTTATATGAGGTTGTATTTTATTTGCAAAGAACTCCAATAATAAATGAAGATTTTGAAAAGTTTATAAACAAATCCATGTGCGGTTGTTTTAAGAAAGGCTATGTTATGTTATCTTGCACAGTCTTCACATGCATTTTGGACACATATGGTCTTAATCAAAGCTTGAATTACCATTGGAAGAATTATTTCCAAAAACAACAAATATCGTGATTCGCGCGCTACTTATAAAGTTTGTTTCATGCAAAGGTTATACAACACTACTAAAGTATTAGGTTACAATTCAAAGTGCAAAGATTGGTTTATAGTTAGCACGAGGGTAGAGCGAAGGTTATCTTTCCAATTCAAAGATTTCCAGTGCGACTAAAGATTGACCCAATAATACATTTTAGTTGGTATTAGCACCAGATGTTAGCGACGAAATTTGTTAAAAAATTTTCTTCATGTGTGTGGCTCTATGATGGCGTTAAAACGATGCGACGCCATCTTTAGTCAAGAACTAAAAACAACTTAACAAATGAGAATTTATATTTCTCGGAAGATGTCTTTTGTGTATGGATTAAGAGTTAAGAGCTGAGGCTTGTTTGTTATTCTTGGGAGCTTTTCTTATTGTGCTGTTTTTATTCAGTTCAGTTGCTTCAACCAGTTCAGTGGACTTTTATCTCTGGGGTTTTTTTACGGAGACTTATATCAAGCAAGGACATCCGTGTCAACTGTGGTTTTTCTGCTAAAATGTCAGGTTATTAGCTAGAAACAAATTTCAAATTTCTCTCACTTTTGAATGAAAGAAGGATGATCCAAAAAAAACATTTGGTACTTGAATAACCTTTAATATTACGTGACAATGATGTCTTCTTTTAATCGAAATTCTGCTTTCAATTTGTCAATAGAAGCGAAATAATTAATACGCGGCTATCAGATAAGGCCAGGGACTTTATCTGGGATTTTTGTTATGAGAACTTCATCAGACATACGAGTGTCTGTTTCGTTGTCTTTTGGCAGTTCAGATTTCCATTACCAAAAAAATCAATGAAATTCTGCAGTTTGAACTGATTTTGGGGTACCAAAAGTGTCGTATTTTTTGCATTCAAATTGCATAATTTATTTCTAAGTTATCCATGACAGACTTACACTTATTGAACACTTAATGACTTATTATGCAAATGTTTAATGCTTATCGTTGTTTACACAGCGTTTATTGTATTTTTCCCAAGCATTGAAACTCGTATATCTCTGTTCCCTGACTTAGTTTCCTCTGGAACGCGGTTCTAACAAAAACCACTTCCGTAGAAACATCTCTACATAACAACTGCTTCAGCCCTTTCGTGACAAGGGCAGACGACTCGGTCCTTTATCATCAATATCATAACGAAAGCATGCGAATTAATCTCGAGTGATTTATACAACAATGAAGAATGATGCAAAGGAGTTAATTCATAAGCAACATTGATTAAAAATTGATTTGTTTAGAGTTTGAGGTTTTAAAAAAATCTGTACGCTAGAAGTTCAGTTAGAATACTTGAAGAGTGTAATTTTAAAATGAAATTTTCTCCTAAGGTTTCGCACTGACGAGTAACAATATTTTTCTTTTTCGTTGTTATTTTTGTTCAAAATCATCATTTTCCTTTTTTTTTTTCCTTTGTTATCTTTGTTTCCAGGTATTATTTTCCTTCTGAAACCACGATTTTAGAAAATGAAATTGAAGAGTACTCGAGCAACAGGACATGGCCTGCTGATGCGCTGAAACAAGAAAGGGACAGTACACAAGACACAACCATGGGAAGCCATGGGAAGCTGTCACTAAAACAGAACAATTTGTCGACTTTGTCCACACATTAACTTATCATTTTTATCAATATTGCCAATAGTGATAGACTATAAATAAAGCTAAATTTAACTATATCAAAACAACCAGAGCAAATTGATCACGTCTCGTCTATAAAACCTGAAAATGCAGCAAAAATATGGAAATAAAAAATAGACATAGTTAAAGAATTCTGATAAGAAAAAGAGTTAATGGCAAGTTTTATAATCTCTTTCCAATACGTTTGCTTAAAGGATTGATTTTTAAATAGCAATGAATAATACTTGTTTTCGATGTTTACTTGAATTTAAACTCCTCGGAATGGATTCAAAGTATGGGAACTAAATGTTACAAAAAAACTTTCCAGGGAAACAGGGAAACCTTAACTTTACGATTCCATCACGACCAAAACCCGACAAACTCACGAGAGCAGATCAAGAAACGTTCGTCATCTTTTCCGGTCACATTTCCGACTCCCAAAGAGGAAATAAAGGAAGTTTATATTGAAATCAGAAAAAATGGCATTATTACCAACTTTTTGTTGTTAAACTTTTTCTCAAACATAATTCAGCTATTCTTGTTTTCAGTTTGTTTTCAGGTATTGTATCCGCCGGAGTTAAGCGACTGCTTTACGAATGTCAGCCGACGACCTTACGAGAGCAGAATTGACCAAAAGAAGTCGTCATCACTTCCGGTCACATAGATGACTCACAGCACAACCTTGGAAAGCAAACAGAAAAAAATCAACAAGTTTTTTTGTCAACATTCCTTCGGATGTGATCTTTTTTAAGGGTTTTTGTGTATTTACCAAACTCTCGGTCATGCGCAATCCGATTACACATGCTACAGTGCGCTAATTCGTCATGTCATGCAGCATCACTTAAATCTAAACAACTTTAGTCACCAAAAGATTCATCGTCGCACTACTAACTTCTGTTCCTATAGAATATATTTTCAAAAGGACATGTTTTATGCCACGTCACTTTCTTGTCGTTGTTTCTAGCGTTACAAATTTACTCTTTCATTACCCACAGTCAATTTTTCCGAAACACTTCGGATATTTCACTGGTCGTCGTCGGTGTTGCGTAAGCGATCGATGCGAACTCGTCATTTCCGGTTAAGTTATTGTCCTGCTAAAACAGGAATAAAAATAATCAGTCGGACGTGACACGATGATAAATGTATTTGCAGGTGGTTAAGTTCTGGTTACGCTTGTCATGGTGTTTAACATGAATTGAAATAAAGCCACGTGCACACAGTACGTGGAAATGACGGACAAACGCTCTTGTGGCCGGCCGTAAAAAAAAAATAATTTACTATGAATTCAACTATAATATGTGTTCAAACCAAGCGGTTTTCGCTCTTTTATATGTTACAACAAGAGCAATAAAAAGACCTGCTTTTGGTTCGACGGATGTGAAAAGTTTCCCAAAGTTCTTTAACTTTAAGTCCACTGTGCGCATGTAAATCAGAGTGACCGGGATTCCTGTGGTATTATAGAGGAAGCCCGCAACAAAAAGAACAAATCCTGACTATAGGAGCCCAGAAATGAATAGAGTAGAAGGCTGTTTTTCTGTAAAGTTACAATAGCACGTCCGAAGAGGAAGTTACCGAGGTCTCGGAACGTATATCCTAGATTAACGAGCTGACTGGTGCTTGCGGGTAATGATGTCACCAGTGACATCAAAACATCCGTTATCAGAATTAATTATACCTTCCGATGCCTCAAATAACTGGTGTAAAAAATCTCTTATATAGATCTACTTCATTATCTATTGTTCTTGGACTAGCAAACAGATCTAATAATTGGGAAATGTTAGCGTTCATTTTGAGATACGTGATCACTCACTCGAGTGCCGAGTGTATTTTGCAATTTTGACACAATTGCTACCTATTTCCTGCTTTTAATTTAGCTTCGTAATTCGTCTTTGTTTGCGCTTTTTCTTAAGTTGTCGTTGTCTGTTCCTTGTTTTTCCTAGTTTACTTCTTATCAGAGTTAATAGAGTGGACTCTGTTCTTATCTAGCCTGCGTAGCGGCTCTGGGGGATAGGGGAGAGGGGCTGTTACTCCTTTCCCGCCAATTTCCTATATAGAGCAGATTTCGTATGACTGTGAAAAGGTCCTTGCCGCGTGCGTGCCTTGCCGCGACCGTAATGTTTTCTGGATTTTTGCACAGCATTTGCCGTGCCGCGCCGCGCCGCGACCGCGTACGTGCCGCGACCTTTTCACAGTCATACGAAATCTGCTCTAACCGTTATGATACCGTCATTTGTAATTCTATTTATTTGAAACATGCCCCGAATGAATGAAAGAGAAAGTCGACATCGGTGTCTTCGTTAACAAAACGTACTTCTATCGACTTCTATCAGTTCTATCGACTTTAGTTCCGTCAAACTATTTTTATAGAGCGCATGTGCCCCGCATGTCCTCGGTTGATTTAAATCGGACATGCTGCCATGCTGTAGATCAGCCGATTATGCCAGGAAAATAAACCGGATAATAATATATTAACTTAGCACTAACTTTCAAATGTTTTATTGAATTAATTTGCTTAGCATCTTCCGTTCAGTTGGTTTACCCTGAGCAGAAGTTTTGTTTTGACCCTGCGAGCACGTTTTTTTATTCTTCCCGACAGCCAGCGCCACGGAGGGCCAGCCCCGAACATAAGCAAAGATTTCTCCTGCGTCGGCAATCCAAGCACAAAAACTCTCAAGAGCCATGTTTGCTCAAATTTTAACTGACTTCAAACTTGAATACATTTAACGTACATCGTGCGGAGAATGGACCGCAGTGGCCAAAATCGTCGTTCAATAACACACCACTACTCAGTGACACGCGGATGAAAATATCTACACTGTCTCTATAATTGAACTTTGCCTGCCTATGACGAAATCTTACAAGGTTTAGACAGTTTTAAAAATTTATTTCGAGAGCCATAGAACACCACAAAGTCCACATTCCCGCACGCGGTACTAGTAATCACTCCTAGAACCAAGAGTACCAAGAACCGCAGATAAAATATTTACTTGATTATTCCAAAATTCTACGCTCTAAATTGAAGTGTTTCTTGTATGACTGACACACGTGATACTGCGCAGCATGTATCATTTTATCATGCGGTTTTGATTCTTTAAAATTTTAGCCGACCAGATGACCTTCCTAGAAGGATTCCAAGGTCAACTACAAGTGGTTTAGTCAGGTTTGAGAAAATCTTTTGTTTTTTTATTACTTATTTTGTGAATGCATTTAATCAACCATCTGATGGGAATACTACATGACTGTATCATGATTTGTGTCCTGCTTTGTGGGTTTCATCTACATATAGTGTTCATTACTGTGCACAATCAACATATCATATCACGTAAAAATCACGTGACCAAGAACAAGACGTGCTAAGATATGGTTGTACATAGCTCCAGTAACTAACTATTTGGAGATCATTATGTTTTTGCGAGCACAAAAAGGCTGAATGTTTGGCTACCAAGGAGGCACCTGTTATCTTGTCAAGGTAAATAAAATCTGCGTGGCCTTGAAAGAAGGTCCTGAAGGGGGGTCCTAATCTGATTTCCCAGACAAGCATTTTTTTCAAAATCCCAGTTCAAATCTCACAATCCCAGTCTGTGTTGCCCAAATCTCAATC
>WUCR03297247.1:0-12867 GCA_009858155.3 Phymanthus crucifer
CACGAGGTGCGAGCAGATCGCGATCAGCTCGCGCAAAAAACGCGGTAAATGTACATATGTTTATGGACTGCACTGTATATAGCAATGAAAGGTAAAGAGTTGAATCAATCATTGTCACCAGGTACTTAGATATTTTTCACTTAATATTGTATTTATTTATATTGATTACAGTGAAACCGGATGTTCACTGAAAAATGACAGGGCAGGTGTTTTCGTAATTTAAAAAATTAACTTGCAGCAATAATCCAATTTCTTTAGCTTTTCATTTGTGTCTTTAATGCTTCTAACTTGTGACAAAATCCTGTTGAACCAAAATAAGGCTACTTGGAAATATTCACAAAAGTGTCAAATTTGTGCTGATCAAAATATCACCTCTCCCAAAGTTCAAGGCTTTATTTCTCGAAAATGCATTCATTTAAAAAAACGCATTTGATATTTTGTTCTCTAGCCCAAAAAAACCTATTTATGAAATATCGAGCTTATATACGCAAACCTGTCCTTATATGAAAAGGCAAAAAGTGGTTTTTCTGCTCTGCCCTTCGCAATAAACCATTGGAATGTCTGATTCCACAGAAAGCGGAATATCACAGCCTGTAATGATTATTCAATTATTACAAGCAATATTTTATAAAGTTCAAAGAATTAGTCAATATCTGTCAGTGCTAACACTAAACCCATGAAACAAAATACTAACATCTAGTACTAAATAGTGATAATTAGAAAATGGAAAACAAAGGATTCTATAATAGTACTAGTTAGTACAAGTTAATTGTTCATGGCTTTGGGCGTGCACTCTATTGTCAATTATACTTGTCAGTTCTGTTATCAAAATGGAAAAAGAAAAATTTTATTGACTGTCCTATAATGACTGATTGATAGATTATATGTCTTAGAAGGGAGAATTGGATTGGCTAATCATCCCCCTTGCAGTGCCGAGTCGAAGGCATACAAGGGCGCCTCTGGCTGCCGCCATACGACTCATGTCTGGCCACAAAGCACAGCCTGGATCGAATCAGGGTTGGTTTTTGTGGAGGGAGGAAAACTGGAGAACCTGGAGAAAAACCCTCGAAGCACAGGAGAGAACCAACAAACTTAACTCACATATGATGCTGTGTCCTGGAATCAAACCCGAGACCATAGTGGTGAGACGAACACTCTCACCGCTCCGCCACCCGTGCTTGCCCTTTGCATGCCCTTTGCATGCCCAGCCACCTTTCTTCACCATTTGTATGTAACTGTGTACACCATAGTTGCAAGAAGGCTGACATAACAAAAAAGAACTTTTGTAGTTTAGTGAGAAAGGAATATATTAAAAAGACAAAAGAAAGGGTTCGGCTTCAGTGATTTTCTTTTGTCTTTTTAACATATTCCTTTCTCACTAAACTACTAATGTTCTTTCTTCCTATGACAACCTTCTTGCAACTAGGTGTATATGATAATAGTGCAAAATGGCAATTTGTATTTCACAAACTGTTTTCCCTTGTCATGAATCATGTAGCAAAGACAGAGCCTTGTACATACTGTACCTTAAAGCCTTATTGCAGACATGGATAATCCAGGAGTCTTCAGATTTTGAGCCAAATCTCCTGGTCTCCAGATTACATGCTTAAATCTCCCAGTTAATGGGTTTTTTTTGGTTCGGCATTTTTTGGTTCACCGGTTTTTTGGTTTGGCATGACAAACAAAAGTCTCCCTAGTTCAAAATCAGTGCACAGATTTGATCTCCAGATTTTAAAACTTCAGGGGCTGACATATGTCTGTTATTAAGTGACAAGGAAAGAACATAATATAATTAATCTTTAAAATAAAAAAAAGAATATTAAAGTAATAATTACAAATCACAAACAACACTTTGGCAAAAGGAGGTTTATTCTGCAAACTGAGAATATATACAGTTTCTTATTAAATAAACAACTTCCTTACCAAACAAAATGAATATATTTTCAACAACTAAGTGAATTAAAAGACACAAATACTTATCTTGTCTCTGACAAACCTAATTCAAAATGGCATGCGAAAAAATAGTCATCAAACTCTGCTGTACTACAAATAACACCCAAATACGAATTCTATATAATAATTTTTGGGCTTATTTGCTCTGTCTGATGAAGTAGACTGTAATTTAACAGTACTTGAAATTACTGCAAAAAATGTCAAGACAGTTCTAATCATGTCTTGTGTATTGAATGTAGCTGTCTCACTGTTTATATCTTATTTGTAAAGAACTGCTTTGTGAACAGTAGCAATTCTACAATATGTTTTTATTTTAGATTGTGACGATTCTAAAAAACAATTTTAGTAACAATGGAAGTGTATCAACTCCCCTCGGCAATTAAACTTGCCACATTATAAAATAACATGAAAAGGATAACTAATTAAGATGTTAAATGTTGTAGACTGCAGTCTTGTGATGCAATCTTATCCTCTTTAAACTTGTTTAGAATATTAAGATCATTTATTTCCAATCTTTATTCTTCTTCGTAATTCTCCTCTTTCCTAAAAAATGAAGAACGATGTATTTTTCATATTGTCCCAATTGCAAACAATATTTTCATAAACAATAATAATAAGTAATAACCAGCAGCTTGAAATCACTTTTACTCTCAAAGCAAGAGAGATCTAAAACCAGCAAATCTATTTACGTTTGACATCGAGTTGATATGATAGTGAGGCTCGAGCTTGAGCTGTTCATGTGCTGCTTAAGGAACAGCATCATGTTCTATAATTGAAGTTTGTCTTTGAGGTTAACTGCTTCAGTAGCCCGGCTCTCTAGAACAATTTATGCACTTATCAATTGTTTGCTCCAGTGGGGGGAGGGGGGGTTCTCTGGTGTAATTAGTAGCACAAGATGTAAAACTAGATACAGTTTTCCATAGTTTCAGTTGATGACTGGTGGTATTCTATGTAACTGTCAATTATGTAAAGATCCATAAAATTTAGATTTAGAATCAAGCATAAAAATATGGAAGAGCACCAACTGCAGTGCACAATATTAACAGTTAATACAAACTTTTTATTGCTCTCCTTACTTTTCCTGGGTGGTGCCTTCATTTCATTTCTGTCAGGAAGCTGTGGTGCTATAAAAGATAATCATTAAGTATAAATAAACATAAAAAGTCTAATATATTAATAAATAACAATAGATAGAGTCCTGGCACTAAACCCGTCAAACAATACAGCTACTTTTTAGTACTAAACTAGTGATAATTAAACAAATACAAAAAAAAAAAATGTATGAAATAGTGCTAATTAGTGCTAAATATTGTTCACGGGTTTAGTGTCTGCACTCTAATAAAAGTATTGTATTGTTTAGCACTAATCAGCACTAGTCAAAAACAGCAAATATTGTCATTGTCATTGTCATATTTTAGAATTTGGTATAACTTATACATTTAGCACTACTCACAAATTTTTCCATTTGTGTACCCACACACTTCTTTGTTCTAACCAAATTTTGATTTTTGTAATTAAGTTGAGAAGCCTCTGGGTATGAGAATGGTATTTTTCCATTTTTAAGCTATTTCAACCTAGAATGGTTAATGTCATTATTAATGAAACAAGGATGCTATGATCAACAGTTGGTTGACATGCGACTGATAAATGGCAAACACACAGAGAAGACAGCTGATAGTTGGGAGACGCATAGCCAATATGCATGGTCAGCTGACAAATTGTCACAAAGTAAATGATTTCCATAATAGAACTAGCTTAAAAATTAAAAATACCATTCTCATTTTGTATTTTGGATTATAGTACATTGTACCCACGAAAAATAGGATCTAATAATTATAATATAATTAATCAATGATACTGTAATTGTACTTAAAGTGTACCTTCATCAGCATTGGAATGAAGAAGGTCTTCATCAGACTTCTGTGACTGATTAAAAAGTGCACATATTTAAGTAAATAGAGCAATTTAATTTGTTAAAGTATTCATTTGGGAACACTATGATGAAAATATTATATTTCTCATTTTATTCTTCATTTCCTGTTGCCTTGAATCTCTCATGGAAAGGTCAGTTGGTCACAAAATTTTTAATATGATAAAAAAGAAATAACTAGAAATGGGAGCCAAATGTTATGATATGACAATGCATACAGGAAAAAAAAGAGAAAATAAGGAGAACGACAATGCCTGTAATAACAATCACCTCTTTTTCAATCACAATCCTTTCAGGGTCATTTTCAGGGCTTGAAAGTTCTATAAGGGCCACTTGAAAAGAAGTTAATAATATATAAGATACAGCAGAAGGTCGTATTTAATAACTGACAATAAACCTTTTGTACATAAAACTGATATTCAAAAAGACCGAGAAACACTACTCATTAGAAATACTGCACTAGGTACCTTCATCACGATTGGAATGTGGAATTTCTTCAGTACTCTGTCAATTAAAAAAGTGCACATTTATGGGTAAATTAAAAAAATTGATTTTATTTCAGAGCAGCAAATTTTCGTAGCTTAAGTGTGCTGCAAACTCACCTCTTTTTCAGTCACAATCCTCTCAGGGTCCTCATCATCACTCAAAACTTCCAAGTGGTTTCCTTAAAATGTATGAAAATAAAAAAGTTTGTGATTTTTATCCATAACGACTAATGTTTAAAGTTCCCATTTTATGACAAATCCGCGCGCATATTTGAGATGCCAGCAGGGTGCTGGGATTAACTTAGAAAACATTTCCTGCATCAATCACTCTGCATCACTAGGATCACTTCTTTCAAAATCTAGTGGAAAGTCTGCTAATATCTTATCGATCAAGCAGACAACTAAGGTATGGTACAAGTACCTATACCTTATTAACTGTGATGCTCGATTCTTTTATAATACAATTTCCTTTAATCTAGGGGTACAAATTTGTATGTGTTTTTCCTCTATAGTCAACTGCAAAAACTGGCCATGGTGAAATATATATTGTCTGATAATATCTTCTTTAAAGATCTATACACACCTTTATCAATCGGATTGGCATGTACTACAACCTCAGCAGTGATCATCTGTGCAATAAAAATAACACATCAATCTATTGAATAAAATAATGTTTGAATAATACTATACTCAACCATCCTAGTCCTTAACTTAAATTTAAAAATTAGACGAGAGGTACTTACCTTGAAGTATAATTGTAATTCTTTGAGATATGTGGAGCAATTATGGGATAATTATGCATACTTCCTATGCTACTAACTGGTCAGCGGTCACACTTCAATGCCATTCAAATGCAAATTACAGGCTGTATATAATCCCAGGTGAGAACCATAGAGTCAGTTCTTCCTGGAGTGCAACAATTGGCGAAGGTTTGAAGAATGGGTTGGGTATATGCTGAAAACACAAAGAACGGGTGGGTAGCATTATCCCATAATTGCTCAACATATCTCAAAGAATTACAATTATACTTCAAGGTAAGTACCTCTCGTCTAATTTTTAAATTCTTTTTCAATATGCTCCGCATTATGGGATAATTATGCGACTTCAAAGCACCGAAGCCAATTCAGTCGAAATAACATGACATTTATTTGATACATCAAGACTTATCAACTTGACTAATCTTGAGAATTACATTTCCTCAGATAATATTTTCTAAAGGTGCGTTCATTAGTCCAATCAGCAGCACGCAAAATCTCTGCAAT
The DNA here is from genome assembly GCA_009858155.3 of Phymanthus crucifer. NCBI lineage: Eukaryota > Metazoa > Cnidaria > Anthozoa > Actiniaria > Phymanthidae > Phymanthus > Phymanthus crucifer. The sequence continues at coordinate 5,631 of WUCR03297247.1, forward strand.
TGGAACTCCTTGGGCAAAGGCATGGCTAGTAGCAGCGACTCGGACACTATGTGCTTTAAAGACTGATGTATCTATGCCAGCACTGGCCAGAACTAATTTGATCCACCGTGACAGAGTATGAGTGGAAATTGGCTTATGAGGTTTGATATAAGATATAAATAACTTGGACACAAATTCATTGGGGCTGTTTCCCCTTATCGTTTTTGTACGCGAGATATATTCAGCTAGTGTACATTTAGTACATAAAGAATGGTCATCAGGTAGACAATCCAATTTAATTTCAAGAGACTTGCCAGGTTTGGACGTCTTTAAGCGTTCCGCTATAACAAAACTGAGACAATCTGTAGCCTCTCTTAAATAATTCAGATCCAGAGCACACAATGTCTGTTCTCTTTGGACTGATGATAATGCACAAAGCATTACAGTTTTAAATGTCAAATTCTTGAGGTTTAGTTGATCCAACGGAAACAAGGTTTTTAAATAGGCTGTCACTTTGGTCACATCCCAAGTTGTGCGATAACGAGGAGTTGGACGACGTTGATTATAAACTCCCTTCAGAAGTCGTACAATCAGTGGGTGAGCACCCACAGCACAGTTCTTGATAGGATACAACGTAGATGATAGAGCAGATCTGTATGTGATGACAGTACTGTAGCTTTTGCCATTAGTAAAACACTCCGACAAAAAATTGGCCACTTCATTTACAGATGCCTGAAGAGTATCAATTTGCCTTTCGTTGCACCAGCAACACCATTTCTTCCAGGCTGAATTGTACTGCTTATCAGTCCCAGATGACCATGGGAGTCAACAGTATGTCATCCAGAAAGATGACTATTCGTAAACCATTTAGTCTAAGGTGACCTATAATAGGCTTGAAAATTTTTGTAAATACCCTGGGGGCCAAACTGTAACCAAAAGGTAAACAGGTGAACTCATATCTCTGGTCTCTCCAAATGAACCGCAAATATTTTCGGTGAGGAGGAAATATTGGAACACTAAAATAAGCGTCCTTCAGATCTATTGACACCATGTAATCCCCTTGAGTAATAAAATTCAAAGCCATTTGAACATTCTCCATTTTAAAATGAATCTTTTGAACAAACTGATTCAATGGTTTTAAATTTATGACTGGCCGTATATCACCAGTTTTCTTGGGTACCAGGAATAAGTTAGAGATAAACTCCTCATGGCAGTGCAAAACACACCGAATGGCTCCTTTCTGTAAGAGCTTGTTGATTTCTTCATCAATTAAATGCATTTCAGCCTCATTAAATGGAGGAGGTCTCGGTAAACTAAATTGAACTGGTACACTCTCAAATTCTAAATGGTATCCTGCTATGGCTTCCAGGACCCAAGGATCACTGGTGAGATGGCGCCAACTTGAAAGGTGATACATTAAATTACCAGCATATGAACTAGTCATATCAGATACCTGGGTTACGCTTTGTCCTTCGTGTCCCTGTACGTTTTCGTACTCGTGGACGACTGGTTTCTTGATAAATTTATTTCGGAGAAAGGTGTTCTGTTTCGATATCCTAAAAAAAGCCCTGCGTCCACCACGTTGGTTGTATCTAGAAGAGCTACTGCTGCTCTTGTAATCGTAGTTACGTTTGGACGAGTAACTCAAGCGAGACAGCTTTTTTGGCAATCTTATTAACTTCTCCGATCTCCTTTATGTGTTTAGGCAGTTCATCGCCAAACAAATAGGTGGTAACAGGATTGCTTTTACTGCATACCGACTGATAGGCTTGTGCAATGTCGGGCTTTAGGAATTCTCGCCTTTTCAGGGAGGTCAAATAGGATGCATGACCTAAAAAGGTGACGGCATCAGCGATGAATGGTAGGATACTGGACGCTTCGACAGGTTTTTTCTCGATCTGAGACTTCAGAACAGAGTCCAACAATTGGATCATTGGCTGGGCAGATTTGACTAAATTCTTCTGTATTTCTTGAAGGCCCAGGTCTTTAGTCTTTGTGTTCCGTGGCAGGTCGTGCCACAATTCAAGGTTTACCTTTGGAACACACAACAAATTGCAGTTTTTTGGCGTCTTATATTTGTCTTGGATTTCCTTGAACTTTGTTTCAAGTGGTTTCTTCGAAACCGAATCATTTATTCGCTGGGCGACGACTTCGGCGATGTCAGGGCCAAAAGTCTCGGTTTCCTCAAAAATTGAGGGCAAAAATTCGCTTGATTCAAGCGACTTTGCATTCATATCTGCAGTTTCTGGCGTCTTTGACCCTTGCATATCGGTAAATTCGCCGTGGGGTCGAATTCAGGTGTTTCGTGAGATGAATTAGAGTCTTTTCCCGATTCGGGAAGGACTTTGGAGCCGTCGAGGCTTGCAAGTTTATCGTTCATGGCTTGCAGAGTTTGTTGAATATCGCCAATACCTAGTTGGTCTCTCAGTTCGTCGATATCGACGTCAAACATCTCTGAATCCTGGCTAGTATTTTCTTCGTTGACAACTGGTTTACCATCTTGTCGTTCGGTTGGCGAAGACATGTTGTTCTATCGTGACCACGTGGAAATTAACTTTCGTAAACAGCAACAACAAACCGTTACAGTACGTCGATAATTCGGCTCTTTTGTTAAAGAGGACAAATATAATGAACATATCTGACATAAATAGGAGTAGTTTCCAAGAAATACTACACACCAAAATAAGATAAATCAAAGAATAAAATGACACACTGACCTGAAAGAACGAAAGGAAGAACTGACTCTATGGTTCTCACCTGGGATTATATACAGCCTGTAATTTGCATTTGAATGGCTTTGAAGTGTGACCGCTGACCAGTTAGTAGCATAGGAAGTATGCATAATTATCCCATAATGCGGAGCATATCGAAAAAGAATTACCTTTTTCTGAACATGTGACTTTACGTCTTGATTTCCTGTAATTAATGTTTTATTAATATTTGTTATTATTTTAATGTTTTATTATAATCATATGAATAAAGTGGGCGACCCTACTTTGCAGAACACAGGAAAAGTAAAACGTGGCTAGAGGTTCATTAATTCAAAAAGTCAGTTTCCCATGGGTAAGCAGTTTGCCTAAGCTTTGGGCTATAAATACTGGTATGTACTAGATATGTACTGTAGTTCCAGTTATTTGCTATTCACATTTAAAAAATGCAATTCATATTTTACGAACAAAATAATAAAATGTCTTTCCATGCTGTTTTGCAATTGGTAATGAGCATAGTTTTCTTTGATGCTAATTAGGATCTGGATTCCATTTGATCTGTGGATTTGGTGGGAAAAATTGTACTGTCCCCACTATCTTCCAATCTTTGTGTCTTTTTTTACATGACTACAGGTACACATGGACATATTTTTTTGTTTCTTCGTTTCTTGCATGTAGACTGTATGTATGCAAGTCTACGATTAAATCACAGTATACCCATCTTGGAGGCCAGAGTCTCCCAACTGTTTTGCATGTGATTGTATAACTTTTTTTATCTATCAATGTAAGTCTCGTAGTGGGAAAGAGAAAAGGGATGGGAATTAAAACAAATTCCTTTAAAGAAAGTCTGTTTTTGAAGCAGATGGTGATCACAGAACACCAAAAAATAGAAGGCCAAACAAGAAATTGTCAACCAATGGTAGAATTTCTGATGAAATTCTCATCCTTTGGCCAAATATCCCCCTGCCCCCCAGGACTTACATTGATAGGTGCATGCCATAAATCCTTGAGACAAAACTTAATATGTATTATAAGCTTAATTGCACTAGTTTGTACAAACAAATACTATCACTGAAGCAGAACAGTGCAAACAACAATAGCAGCATATCCAGGCTGTCTTTGTGTTGTTTTTTTTTTTTGTTCATGCCCCAGTGAATCATTAGTTTGTTGATAACTAAATAATATCGTGCTAAATAGTTAGTAGTTGTTTTACGGATTTATCGTGCACACTATGACACTTTGGAGTATAAAACATCTATAATTACAACCATTATTGTTGAAGTGCGACCCTCAAAGTTCGATGTCTCGTTTGCCGACCAGTATTTCGCCGACCGTCCATCAAAACACTGAAGGAATATTTGGAGAGAATTTTCCGACTGAATCAAAACATTTAGATGAACAGATGAAGAATATCTTTCGTTGAGTCTAAAATCTCCATCAAGACAAGAATTTATTATTATTTTCAATCCAGTGTTTTGATGGACGGTTGGTGAAATGCTGGTCGGCGAACAAGACTTTGAACTTTGAGGGTCGCACTTCAACAATAATGGTTGTAAGTTACCAGTTCTTTTTCCAGCTTTTTTTAAGTCATCAAAGGCTGTGTAAAAGTAATGTGTTAAATTAATATATATTAAATAATCATTTTAGTTTTCAATTTCTGAAGTCGCTGCCGAAGGCTTCCATTTTGCTCGTCTTTTTAAGACAAAACCTGCCCATCTTTTCCTTCTAGCCTTTGCTATTGGTTGGTCGTCATTGACATAAGGGATTGTACAAAGTTTTATGGCTTTTTTAGTTATATTTGAACATCCTTCAACCACGCACCTACTAGGCATATTCATAATGTCACCGAAAATTATGTCACAGCAAACTTGTGCCAGTCCACTAAAATTCTAGCAGCAACGGCCGAAAAACGACTGGGCGTCGCCAGAAATCCAGCTTTGAAGGTTATTTTACATGTAAGGGTAAATAAGAGTTGAAATCGCAAAGAAAAAAAAAGAAAAAAAATGGAACATGTCCACATTATCTGGAGATGTCAAAACTGTACAAAAATTATAGACCAAATATACAAGTACGTAGGCAGTACTGTATCTACCCTGCTGGCTAAAAATTCTTGGAATGAATGAAATGATAGTATTGCCTGCATGGCCAAATAATTGAACTCACCTCTTCGAACTCTGAAAACCAAATCATCTGGAAAGATTTCCGTTTTTGCATGGCAGCAAGTCAAACATGTAGTTTTGCCATTCACTAACAGATTCATTTTCCTGTTGGTGCAGCCATTGCTGCTGCTTTTGAGCCATGCCCGCAATTTTGTCCCTGCACCGGAACTCAAGTCTGCATAAGTGCATGCCTGCGGAACATTGAATGCAAAACACTCTCCACAAGTACATCCTCTTGGTAAATGGCGGGACATGAAGAAGGAAGAAGCCTGGAATAATAAATAAAGTTCAACAGCTTGAGCTTTGCATTGTAATATAATATGTACACAATATATAATAATATTGTAAACATTGATCAGTGCAATAACATATTTCTAAGGGTTTAAAATATTTTTCGTAAAACAAAAATTCTTGAAATGCCGTCCATTTAGTATTTTGAAGACTCTGGCCGGCGACTTATTTACAGATAAAGAATAATAGATCCAGATATAGATCTAGATTGATGCACATTATGGGTTAGCACCAAATCCGTTTGTGGCAACAGGAAGCCCGAACTGTCGAAAGGGCAATGTACAAGGCAAACAAAAAAAAAAAACCCACACACACACACACAGAAAAACATTTTAGGAATTATTTTATGGCCGGACAAACCAACTGAAGGTAATCCGTTCCATGTCAATTCATTTCATGACCAAAGAGGGTTTTCGTGTGGAGTATAGCCATTACATGTTTCTTTATAATATATATTTACTGTATGGTGGAAACTAGATAAACCAGTGTAGAATGTCTTGGTGTTTCTAAAAGTGGAATAGATATAATTTGGTACAGTGGCCAACCTGATGGAACTCTATAAAAACTGACGTTCTGACGTTTAACAGTCCTTCGTCAGAGTATGCACCTTTATTTCCACCAACGGGGGGAATGCAGGCATATGGATATGTCCATACGGAAGACATTCATAATAAAAACCTTTCATGGTTACTATAGAGCACTGGAGAGAACATGCAATGAAAGTATAAAAAGTGGATGCTGACGCTCTACACTAAATAGTGGATGCAACCATCCATCTGCAATGTAATATAGCCTTAATCCTATTTCATGGTGTGTATACGATTTATTAGCTCGTGTTATACATGCTATTCAGTATTAAACAGAGGAAGGTTAAAAGGTATAAAGCAAGGTAGCAATCACGAGGGGGGGGGGGGAGGATAGTCCACAGGATACCAAAATGGATATGTTTGATTTGCATGGGGGACAGGGTACATGTCCCCCCCTTGCACTTTCTTTAAGGTACTCCATTGACTCTGGTCAAACACTTCGTTTTCCAGATCCTACATCAAAGAAAAATAATATGCTCATTCTACTAATTTGGGCAGGCAATATTGCAGTTGCCCTCCACTGCCACTTAATTCCTCGCTACACCCCTGGTAGAAAATACAAACTTTTTACCTCTTCAGGATTTTCTGCTGCTTTTTCGAAAATTGGATGTCAGAAGACTAACTGGTGAAGTTGAATATTCTGCACCTGCAGTGGAACTTGATCCACCTTCGCTTCTCAAAAGCTTTTGGTAGCAAGGCATGAGAATTTCATCCAGCCAAACTTTTATTCTGTCAAAGTATTTGTTCTGCATTTCAAGGATTTCCAGCATCTGAAACAAGACAAATTATGGTTCTTATTAAAAAAATATGACATAGAGAGTTTTCAATTTTTGTTTAAAATGAATATCATTAGCTATTGTAGCGTAAAGAAAATTTAAAACCATTGATATCACCATGCAAATAGGTTACAAGAGCCTTAGATTATAATTTGCAAGCACAAGGGCCCTAAAGAAAAGCACTACATTTTAGACATAATATACTCTAGAAATTTGAATCATGCACAATATGAGCGACAACGTTGAATGGGATATACAATCACGAGCCATACATATAATATTTATATTATAAATACAAGCTGATTTCAAAATTTAACACAATATTAACATAATTCAAGTAAAAACCAATATTATTATCATTATTATAAATATACGTATATATATTAATATTTATCATAAATAATATACGGGAAGCATTTTGTTTTCATGGATGTCAATCATCTTGGGCTTGTTACACGCAAATTCATAGTTGAACATTTATGCTATATTAAATACACATTTGCACCAAATCCAAACTTTTTCATTAATCTAAAACGAAGCGATGAGCTCTCTATCCCTAAGTTACCAATTTGTGTCAAACCAAAGCCTAAGTATTAAGGAGGCTGACCTGGGTATCAAACAAGCTCACCTCACCAACTTTGAACGGTCATAACTCCCGTAATACACCTTTGTTTGGCGTGAAACTTTCGTGAACGACTAACAAAAGATTGAATTTTGATAAAATAACATTTTTGTGT
>WUCR03297442.1:0-12859 GCA_009858155.3 Phymanthus crucifer
TTCCTTCTAAATTTACAATGCTCTAACTTTTTAAATATTTTTACCAGATCACTGAAATTTTGCTCAGTTACTAATATGACCATAGTATTTCTAATACTGGTTACATAAACTTCAATAATTTAATGGAAAAATATTTTCCTGTTTTAGAGGTTTTTTCATAGGGCCTATGGATGAATATGCCGGAAGACGGAAGGAAAGGAGAATGGAAAGATATCCTTCGCTCTGCTCATGAGAAATAAAGAAAAGGAAAGAGGGTTCAAGCATTATTCATAAGAAGAAGAAAAAGTACACGGAGGGAGGACGGGGGAAGAGAAGGTACCCTGCAAGCACAGAATGGAGGGATCAGAGTGCTGCAAGGTGAATGCCACGTGTAATGTATCTAGCTTGACGCTATATAGCTATGCCTCAGAAGCATCCAGTTTGCAAGACATTCGCCTCGCATTCTGTTTATATTCGGAAGAAGATACTAATGTAGAAGTACTTAGTCCTCCCCCCTCCTCCTCCCCCCCGGACACTGGCCAAAATATTACCAAAGCTCCTCGGACAAAGGTCCATTTTTACCTGGGTCCGCACCTATCAACGCAATGCCCACCAGTGTATGTCAACAAATGTCAACATGTACTACGCTATTCATGGTCAGTGCCCTCACTGCATTTTGTAAGTTCTGTTCAGTGTCGTAATAGGGTTCGCGTGTCTCGCTCACAACCGTACAAGCCACGTGTGACCTCAAAAAGAGAAGCCGATTGAGAAATGCAGACGCGTAAAGTCTAAACTTTACTGGACCAAGCAAACATACGAGTGATGATACACGAGTTCCTTTACTAGTTGGTGTATCATGAAGTATAATTGACGTTGAATATGTTCTATTTCACAGAGCAATATTTAAACAAAAGCACTAGCGTGATCCGCGTGACAAGCTAGAAGAATGTTTCTGATGTAACGCAAGCATAAGACAGACTATGCGCCTACGTCACTGATCAATAAACAAAAGACTGAATTCACTATATAGAGCTTCACGAATTCATATTTTTTAAAAAATCTTACTTCAAACTTTTTAGATATTACAACGTTTGTTCATCCCTCTTTTATTAATCAATTAATTTATTTATTTGCATTTGTTTCCTTTTAACTAGAAAAATGATTTAATTATTGTTATAAAAGAAATTGAAGAAATTTATAATTTGAGACAGAAATGAGATGTATGGCTGTGGCTTTCTACAACTCTTCATTGCCTTCTTTATAGCTTGTGTGAATGAATTAAAGCTGTTTTGAAAACGTTCAACGGAAAAAGGAAGAAGTGCAGATAAAAGATGTAGTTAAATATAGGAAAACTCGATGGGCTTATCACTCTATGAACATGAACCTTGTTCAACACAATGAAGTAGTTCATGCCCACATTTTGACAGCTCTCAATATAGCTACCTATTTGAGTAAATATAAAGTGTATTAAAAAAGCACTTAGTTAGGTTTGATAGTAATAGGTCGTGAGTCCAATGGTAGCATAAACATGAAAGGCTTTTGAAGAGAATGAACCATATATTGACTTGGGGCTTGCCTGTGTTGCAGAGGTGTCGGGATAGTCTAGACAGTAATGAGGGTTGTGATCACATTGATGGCATGTTTGAAGCGCTCCATTCGACGGCTTGAATTTCGTCTCGTTTGAAAGCATCATTCATTGGCTGCATAAAGGATATTCGATTCCCTGTGGTGGTATTGGTTTACTATCGAGCCAGAGAAGCAACGAAGGCTTGCAGTGCTTTAGCCGTAACGGGGTCCTTAGTGCTGATGTGTAGTGCTAGCTTGCATTTTGCACAGTACAGGATCTACTGCGCTTAGGATGGCCAAGTTCACCATGGCTTCACGGATAATCCTCAGCATCTTCTTGGGGATTGCCTTAACACATTTCGCAAGAGCGCAAAGTAAGTACCAGTTGGTTTTTATGCTTGGCTTAACTTAGAACCGTCTAGGCGTCGACTTGAAATGCCTTCACAATGTCCCATCTTAGAGATCACGAACGGACGTAATATTGGCCCAGTGAGCACGCTACTGACATAGTAAACCTTTCCTCCAGCGATGGAGCTTTATTTTGTTATAATAGTGGCTGCAAAACATGCTTATTCCACAACTAGAGTGTTGGCTTGTAAGCGAAATACCTCGAGCCCTGGGTCTGCGGCAACCCATGGCTCCTACAAGTCTTCTCCTAAGACGAATGTAGTTATTCATGACTGAAGGTTCTTCCTCTAGTTGAGTCCATTCATTTCATATAAACAATCCAAATATTGCTTTGAAAGGTTGGGCATTTTATCTGGACTAGAAAATTACCTCCTCTCTTCGCCGAGCCATGTGATATGTACACCGCCAAATTAATCATAGCAAAAACTGTCGTATTTTCTATTATAAAGTCTCAAGGCCTCCAAGCCTTCGTAATTTACGATTATAACCCAAGAAAAGGTTTAGATGCGCTGTGAATAGATTTATTATAGATCGTGCATGGAATCCGGCACTCGTGAACTTTCGTGACAATCAACAATGGAGTCTTTGTAACTATCATCAGGAACATCCTCAGAAAATATCATTGATTTTACTGCCGAAAATTTTCAATCCGTTAGTGAAAAAACGTTACCAATAAACACTCATAATGCATACAAAAAGCATTTTAGAGGTTTAATTCAGATATTATTTTGTAGTGAAAATGTCTTTGTTTGCTAGTGAAAAATTAACCAAGCCGTCTGAGACGATACGGCGGTCATTTCGGCAGGCCACAGGATGTTCTAACCAATGAGATTCCACTGTTTTGACCATTTGTAAAGGTCATGAAATTCACACAATCCTAACGCGTAATTTAATAATCTTTCATAATTTTTGGCCGAATAATTGATAGTCTTGCCTTATTTTCGAATATTTCTGAATGATTGGTGGGATTCTAATTGTATAGAAACAAGAAACTTTTCCCATCAAAATCAAGTTTGAAAATTATCTTTGTTCTCGTTTACTCTAGTTTGTTCAATAGACTCGTTTAAAGCAGATATACTCAACGCTATCGATGCCAGTTTTTTGTGACATAAAATCATTAATATGATTAAAAAACCAAACAGATAAATCATGTTCGCAACGCGCGTAAACAATACTAGCTTGGTCGCTCATGTTCTTCTAACATATTGGTAACATAAGATTAATATTTCTCCATAGTAATGCTTCTGCTAAAAGGATTGCAAACAGAATGTTTTTTTTATCATATTTTGCACGTAAATTGGTGCACAATTGTAAAATGGTCTTATATTATTCTGGTCGAGTTTCAAGTTTTGGTATTGTTAATGTCAGTTTTTTGTCCACAAGGGAACAAAAACTCTTATCATTACGGAAGAACAAAGAAAGGCGTGAGAGATGTCATGTTTTCTGGGAATGGTACCCAAAAGAGTTTGACGAGTGTATTTGGTGGCTATAATTCTCACCCTATGCTCTTTTCTTGCAGTTATTGCTGGTGGAATTTGCCCAAGCTTCCCGGAACCATCCGAGTGTCCAGATGTACCAGAAAATGATTGTGAAACTGATCTAGAATGTCAAGGATTGCACCCTGGTTTAGGGCTAAAATGTTGTAAAGATGGTTGCGGAAATCGTTGTGTCCGTAAGTATTGTTCCTTTGATAAATATCTTTATTATTATTATTGCAAAATGAATGTATAATTCTTTTCCCCCATGAAAATTGCCTCGTTAGCATAGAATTAGCAGTATTGCAGTTCTTGCTCACCCAATCAAAACCAAGGCGCGATTCACCATAATTTTTCTGCAACTTGGCTCACAACGACTTCACAAGTTGCAAGATGATCTAGACGGCTGAGCGGAGATACAATCGTTGCTAAAAGTAGAAGCAAATTCTACTTTTTTCAGCGATTATTATAACTTTTTTGTTCAAAGTACAATGCAACTTGAGTCGCAAGACCGTCAGACAAGTGTAAGTCAGAAGCGATTGCTCCATTCCATGTTAAAATGTCTTGACGGCGAACCGTAACGTACAATTTCATGTTAAATATTCTTACGGGATTGTAGCTTCTCTGGATCCCTGAATTCGCTTCTGCAGTTAAGGTGATGTACAAAACCTTTGCAAATATGAGAAAAATGTTACTATGACTACTGATTTAACAACAAGCTTTGATGCTGATATGAACACCTCAGAAGATAAGATACCAAGGATCTTCACGAGAAGAATTTTGAAGGTGAGGCAAACAACAAGCAACGCGCCATGTAGGGTAGAGAGAGGGGTACTTGAATTGTAGGGGGAATCGTCAAATATTTTACCTAAATGTGTAAAACATTGATTCTTTTGTTTGTTTTTATTGTATCAAAGTATTGTTATAAATAAAAAGATGAAATAAATGGCACTACCTTTTGAAGTTATCTTGACCTGGTCTTTATCTTGGTTCGAGTTTTTTTTTTCCGAGCCGCTAATTCCTCGACTCGTTAACTCTTCGTGCGAAATGATTACTATCCGATTACTTCTCCTTGCTGATTTTATATTCAAAGTTGAAGTTTCATAATGCGAAATATTTCTATGAAAAGCACTCTTCGGTAACATTGAGAGCAAAAGTCGTACTTCGCTTTTTCGAGGAGTTTATGTCCAACTGAGAGAGTACAGTAAAGCGATCTTGACTGCATTCGAAGTCCAAAGTCGTTCTCGCATATTCAAGTCTTGAAGTCCAAGCAATCAGTTTATTAACTATCCAGATCGAGCATTTGAACGGCAGAACTACTTGAAGCAAGAATTTCAATCGTAAACACGTACCAAGGAAGGACACAGGGAGCCCAGTGGCTGAGCAGTGCAAGTTTGACGACGTCATCTCTGAGTATCCATGGGTCTGCAGCTTCAGCGGTGAGGAAAATGAAAAAGACGATGTTCAACGAAGAAACCTCAGGAGTTACACCAAGACGCCCGAGTGAACGCTATATGTAGTTTAGTTAGTGTTGACAACGTTACACCTATTTTCAAATTACGCGATTTTCTTGTGTTTTGGCTACCGTCAATCAAACTTTAAACGATTTGTTTTTATTCAAAAAAAAGGCCAAAATGATCTTAAACTGTTTCAACCGTTTGAATATTACAGAAAGAAAGACGAGTTTGCTTTGTTTCAGAATTTGAAAAGCAAGGATTTCGCAAGAGCAAGCCGTTTTCTTATTTGATTTACAGCCAAAACACAGAAAACGAGACGAGTCGTGAGCAGCGCGGTCGCGTAATTTTGAAAATAGGTGTAATAAGTTTTCTGATATGACTTGTATTTAAGAATGTTAATGTGAAAATGAATAAAATATAATTATAAACTTGGCATCTAAAAATATCATTTTATATTTCTCAGCTCCGATTGCTCCACCAACTCCTCCTCCTCAAAGGGTAAGGCAACAAATTTCCCCACTTGTCTGCTAATTCCTCTTCTTTCTCAAAACTAATTGAAGGCATTTCTTTTTTTTTCTAGAGAGGACCTCCTGGAGATCCAGGTCCAAAGGGAGACAAGGTATTTAAGACATTGATATGATATAAAATAATTTTAGATCCTCAAACTGTACGCCCTTTGTTTTTTTACCCAGCGTTGCCAGGCTTATTTGTTCATGGGAGGCTTCTTTTTGGGGAGAAGGGGAGATTTTTTTGATTGATTTTGTATCTATTTCTCCAGGGACAACCCGGTATCCAAGGACGAACTGGGTCAAGAGGGTCACGTGGAGAACAGGTTAGTCAAGTGCATTGTTTGTTTGCTAAATTTCCTTCATAATGCCATCTTGGTCTTTTTACACTACGATAATGTCAGCATTAACGATTGTTTGCATTGCAGATATTTTCTATTCTCCTCGCTCTTGACGAACCTCGGTAATAAAAAAAAGGAATTGTTTAGCGTCGTTTTATAACGTGCTTGTTTGTTCTTTAGGGTAAACCTGGCGCTGGTGGCCCCAAAGGAGGTCCAGGTCCTGTTGGTCCTGTAGGTCCTCAAGGTCCACCTGGTGATGTCATCATGATAGGCAACGACACTGATCCTTCATTCCTTGGAGAAGTAAGTAATGTCACATTTGCATAACACCTGAAATTTCGTTTTCGCGGGCTTCCTGTTGTAAACAGCCGATCAAACAATGGTCACCCTGTGTCTCGTCTCCAGTCTTTTGTTGATCAAAAAACAAAATGGCCGTCCTAGAAATGGGTTTTCACTCGAATTTCTGTAAGTTTTCCTCGAAAAAATACTCTTTTCTGCGATACAAACATACTTCAAACTCTAAATATGGTAAGTAGTTTCCATTTTTGGAAGTAGAAAAAGGCTGAGCAGAAACGATGCGTTTTATAGAGTAATTGTTTGAGGATGACTAGAAGCTACAGTGGGTGAATTAAATTTGGTGGAACCTGGGTAAATCGGTTGGAATGGAAGCTCTTCACAGAAATTAAGATTTAGAAGACAGCTGGCGCCAGTATATTCTGATACTCGTTATATTTTTTCTTGTAATCGCAACAGAGAAGGATTTTTACGCTTTTATCTAAATTGGGCTGCCTGGGATTTTTGACTTCAATTTCTGACGGTAACTGCCTCGATAGCACTTTAAAGTTGTGCTGGTCCAACTGCTCAAAACGTTGCGATAAAAGGCAAAACTTTTTCTTAATGAATAAACCTTCACCAAGCAGTTAGTGTGTTGAACAGCCTGCAAATCGATCACCAAGAGAAATTAGGAAAAATCCAAATTTCATATTGGACCCGGAAATAGTTCTTTCATACAATGGCAACATACTATAACCCCTTAGAATCGTATATTTATAATTCAGTTAGTAAGGCCAATAGCTTTGTTCAGAGAGATGCTCGACTTTGATTATATTGACTCGTTCTATCTGTTTTATAGTACGTCACATCTCAAGACTCCAAGGGACCTGGCGCTAGTTTTATTGCAGAAGTTCGTGGAGACCAAGGAGACGACGTAAGTATCTTCTCATGGGAACACTGTCTTGTTTCATCAGGCCATTAATGCAAATGTTTGGAATGGTGTAGGTAAAAAAACCTTATCTTGATAAGGAGGAAGGGCTAAGTCGTTTCCTTTTACAGTATCAGTTTTTTTTTTAAACAGCAAAACCTTTTTTTCAACCAGCAACTTTTTATGTCATAACTTTAAGAAGTGCCTCAAATCCAGGGTATTTACGGCACTATTACCAGTTTTTGTAGGGTTGCGTACGTATAAGGTGTAGAACAAGGCAAGGTAGTAATTCAAGGTACATTGATATATTCATTTAACACATTTCTGACTATTTTGCTCGCCTTTTCAGGGTTTGCCTGGACCTGCTGGTCGCCCTGGACCACGTGGCCCCGACGTAAGTTAATTCATTCAAAATATTTAATCACGATATAATACCTTAGGGATAAATAGGTATAAATAATATATTCTGTATATACCCTTGTCATATGATACATTAGTAATGAACACTTTTGTACCTTCAGGGAGAGCGTGGAGAGCCTGGAGACCTAGGACCACAAGGAGAAAAAGGAGCTCAGGTAACTGCTGCTAGTTCGGGAATTATGAATAAAAAATCTTTCTCTTGCTCTTCTTCCTTTCCCTTCCATGTTTCTTTCTCTCTTCCTTTGGTCTTTGTGTTTTCTTCCTTTTTTCGATTTCTTTTTTTCACTCCATTATGTACAACGAACGCTGTTGTTCAAGATAAGGAAATTTCCTGGAAATTCGTAAATATGCTCAAAATAAAACTTAAATTTTTAATGCTAGATTTCTTTTTTCTCCTAAGGGACCACCAGGACCATCGGGACCTGCCGGTGAACCTGGGAAAGATGGTAACGACGTAAGTACTGGGTCTGTTTTACTCATCGCCTTGCTTGGCCTACTGGAGTGTGATTTTCATAATCTTCGTTAATGTAACTATTGGATATCTTGATTATTTTCTAGGGAAATCCCGGTGCACCTGGTGATATCGGTGAAGTAGGAAATGGAGGACCTGGGGTTAGTTTCTTAGTTTTGCTGTGTACCAGTTGTCTGTCTGTCTGTCTGTCTGTCTGTCCACATCCTTAGATGTTGTTTTTACGGGATTCAGTTAAATTTGGCCTAACAAAATATACTAAATCGAAATGCAAATGCATGGCCTTCGGTTGTCATTGTTGTAGTTTTGTATATTTGTTCTCAAGGAACGCCTGCTACGTGGCCTACTGAGGAATTGGCTAATCTTCTAATTTTCTTCTAGGGCCCTCGAGGACCTCAAGGACTTCCTGGGTTGCCTGGTGTGAAAGGAGATCGGGTAAAGTAGCCCGTACTTGACGTCAGTTTGCGTCTTGCCTTCGTCATCCTTATCTTTTATGGTACTCTACTCGTTCCAAATTCTAACCATATTTTATCGATCATTTTCGACAGGGTGAGCAAGGAGAGCGAGGAGAAAAAGGAGACCAAGGCAGGCAAGGAGAAAGAGTAAGTCCATTCAGATGGAAGCCCACAAACTAAACATTTACAGGACTTCAATAATTTTCTTGTTAACATTTTCTGTCTGTCTGTCACAGGGTGCTCTTGGTGAACCTGGTCGAGATGGTCGGGACGGTAAACCCGTAAGTATTGTTGAATTCTTGGTTTTTGCTTTTCCTTCTTTTGAAGGAGCCAATTCTTGACTCCAACTGCTTCATTCCTTGAAGCGTATTGATGATTCTCATGTTGCTGTCTCAGGGTGAGGCTGGTATTCAAGGAAGAACTGGACCCGAGGGAGACAGAGGACCTCAAGTAAGAAAATAAAGACATTTGTTTGAAGACATTTGGTTAAAACGCATAAGGACAGATCCGTGCGCAGAAAAGTACTCAAATATCAAAATTGAGTAATACAGTACCGAAACGAAATCTGGATTTGTATTGCTTCCTTAGTACATTGCCGCTTTTGTCAGGGTTGATTTAGTTCTATTGTTTGGAAGACCAATCTTTTGCTTCTTAATTCAATAACGAGTCTCGTTTTTTGATGTCATACTTTTAACCCCATCCACCGAAATACTAGGGGCAATGTCTATATGGATGTCCGAATATTTGCCGAACCTTCAAACGAAGTATATAACACATATTTAATCGCATTGTGGCGTTTGTGTCTATAGGGACAGAAAGGACCACGTGGCCAGACTGGACCTCAGGGCCCTGCCGTAAGTAATGCAACTAATTCCATTTATTAAGGTGTCTCGATGTATTTTTGTTTGTTTATATACTTTGAGATTTCTTTCATGTACTTTGCCTTAGTTGATCACAGTTCCAGTCACATTTGGAGCTCATTATATTATCCTTCATGATATAATATTGATAGAAGACATTGTTATTTCCCTTTTATAGGGATCCCCTGGACAAGGTGGATCCCAAGGACCCCAAGGACGGCTAGGCCTGAAGGGAAGCATTGGAGATCGAGGACAACGAGGACCCAGAGGTATTCAAGGTCCTAATGGCCCTACGGGGTTGCCTGGTCCCAAGGGAGATAGTGGCAGCTCTGGTCGAGCTGGACGACCTGGGTATGATGGACCCAAAGGAGATCAGGTAGGGTTATTTTGGCACGGGAACTAGCATGACGATTCAGTAGTTTAAAGGGGCAATTGGATGAAAACTCTTCGTTTTTTGAAAGTCCAAATCATTCAAATATTTGAGAATAATATGACTCAATTACTATTTTAAAAGCCAGATTGACAAAACATTTTACTTGAGAACCACTTGCAGTTGAGAAACTTTGGTTTCAATACTACAAGAACAATAGGGTTGAGTAAATGACGTCATTTACAATTTCGATGCTGAAAAAAATTGATAGTTTGACTGTTGAGAAAATAATGCCGTCAGTCAATGGTAACCCAGATTATTTTACTGTACCTCTATGATGGACCCCTCTCTTAAGCCCATAACTGTTTAGTATAGTTGTAGTTGACTTGAAAGTAACTCAGTTGTAGTCCAGCCATTTAGATCTCACCTTTTTCTTTTTTCCCGTTTCAACCGAAAGGGACCGATGGGAGCCATGGGTAATCCAGGACCACCAGGTTTACAGGGAAGAAAGGTAAGCTAATTCTTATTCTTCGCATTCAGCTTTATTTATACTTTTAAGTAACAAGTGAACTAACGACTGACATCTTGATCTTGTTTTAGGGAAGCCCTGGTTCCCCTGGATTGAACGGACGGCCCGGAGACAGAGTAAGCAAAACCATTTTAAGATATTTCTTTTCAGATTTTCTTCAAAGTAAAATTTTGATTGGTTCTCTAACTCAAGAGCCTCCTAAAAAATTTTTCAAATTTTCTTACATCAGTTGATAGCTTAGTATAATCCAGGCTTTGATCATTTGTTTGTACTTCTTCATAACTTGACGCACAACATTGTTACAAGTTGATTTCGGTACTATTCACATTCTTGATTTTGTTACGTGAACGTCTTCCTACTCTTTGCAACGAGAAAAGAGTTCGCGTGGGGTGATAATATGGCCAACATTTGCTTCACAGCCTTTTTACATAGCAGTGCTGACCGACAAGTTGCACGGCATTAATGCTCGTATTTCTGCACCTGTATTAGTTGCTTTTCCTTTTTCTTTTCTAAAGTATGTAATGTAATGAGACTGATATAAAGTACTTAGGGACCCAACCGAAATTCACAGGAAGGGGGAGGGGTAATGTGATCCTCCCCGGTGATGAAAATGACAATTGCCTTACTAGCGGATCTCCTATGTGAACAGGGAGCCCCAGGAAAGCAAGGAAATAGAGGAATGATGGGAGAGAAAGGTTCGCAAGGTAATCAGGGCCCCACTGGACCATCAGGACCGAGTGGACCTACTGGAAAGAGAGTAAGTAACACACACACACACACGCCCTTTGCGACCTTCGGCGTATACACTGATGAGTTGAATGTATTGTGTGTGTGTGACTGTAATTGCAGGGTAAACAAGGAAGATCCGGAAACCCTGGAAAACCTGGCCCATCAGGACCAAGGGTAAGTATTAATGACCCCACCCCAGTGCAACGAGCAAAACTGTGGCCTCAGCGAATTTTGTTTAACAATTACAGTTGAATAATAGGCCTTTCACTGTGTCAAACAATCACGTGCTGATATCTCTCTTCGATAACGAAACAATTCAGCCCAAATTCTCTTGAAGAAGGCTCGGCTGGATGGCAAAGAAACAGTTCAAAATGATTCATATCTTGAAAATATTTTATAAAGAGAAAAGTGTATTTTGAAAAAAGGTTTCGATAGGACACTAGTAATCGAGCAATAAAGGAAGTTCAAATTTTTTTGCCATCCAGTAACAGTAATCTGTTAAAAAAGGCATATTGCAGCGATGCAAGATAATTTGCAGGAAAAAATTGGACCGTGCAACTGAGCTCTAAAACCTCTGCTGCGATGTACGGTTTTCTCATCGACCTGTCTTGTAACTCCTTATAGACACCCAGTATCCAGTTTAAAGTAGGGCAGATGGGAGGGGATAACTGCTTGGTCACCAGGAAACTTATTGTTAGGAATAACCGAGTTATCTATTGTTTTCAGGGTATTCAAGGCGTGAGCGGCTTCCCTGGAGCTGATGGAAGACCTGGACCAAAGGTACGTGCATGTTCGAAGTCACAGGCTTCCAACGGACAAGTAAAAGCGCAGCGATCAATATGAGATTCTTTACCTTTAACCTTCTTGTTTTTCATCATTTTATTTTAGGGAGAGCGCGGACCACTTGGTAGACCTGGAGATGCAGGACGAAAGGGCGAAAGAGTAAGAAATTCCCATACATTTCCGGATATAAGTTGTTTAGAGAGCCATTCGGTCTCGGGAACTTATTGTTAATTAGTTCAAATGATTAATCTTAACGTTTTCTGTGTTAGGGAGCTGCTGGACGCCCAGGAAGTGGAGGGCGACCAGGTGAAAGGGTAAGTCACGCTTCGCCTTTGATTCGTTGTCTGCCGGACTGACTTTGGCAAGAAAAGTTTGACACGAGTATAAGTTACATAACATTGATGAATAATTGTATCCATTTTTGGACAGGGACAAGAGGGAACACCTGGCAAAACTGGCAAAACTGGAAATCCTGGAGTTCCAGTAAGTATACGAGTCGTGTGGAGACTCGGAGGCTGACATAAAGTGCAACGTTAAGGCCCGATTACAATGGCGATCTTTGCGGCGTTTTTCTGCTGCGATTTTTGTGGCGATTTTCAAAAATATAATCAATTTTGTCTTATCCTCGTAAAGAGACATTTTGTTAGCTCATCTCAGTGTCCTGAATTAAACTTTACAAGTTGATTCTTTAACATTCTTCACTATGATTAAAGTTACCGTAAAAGTCGCAGCAAAAATCGCCGCCAAAATCGCTAGTGTAAACGGCCTTTGGGGAAATGAATCTTATGTGTCCAAAACTAAATGTTAAGCCCTGTTTACACGTGTGATTTTTTGCGGCGATTTTGACTGCAATTTTCGTGGCGATTTTGGTCATAGTGTAAAATGGTAAAGGATTTACTTAAAAAGATTTATTCAGGACACCAATATTATCTAAACAAATGTACATTTAGAAGGGGAAGAAAAAATTCGCAATATGTTTGAAAATCGCCAAAAAATCGCAGTCAAAATCGCCGCAAACACGTGTAAACGGGTCTTTAGGGTCCCCTACAGACTTGTTGTTTCCTCATTGAATCGAATAATACAAAATTGTACAGCCGACCCACAGTTCACGAACAGATTCTTGCTTGAAAGAGTTTCCCTTTGTTTTCCTTTCCTTTCCGAGGAAACCTCGTGGTCACCTGGGACATATTGTTTACCATCTCTAACTTTTGTGCAAAGATTCCGGGGGGGGGGGGGGGGGGGGTTCCCAGCCGGAAAAGGGTGGGGGGGCCTGGGGAAAAATAAAAAAACAACCCTTAAAAATGCCTCCAC
>WUCR03297529.1:6955-21868 GCA_009858155.3 Phymanthus crucifer
TGAAAAAAGTAAGAAAAACGTGGACAGTCGTGCGTTCGAGTTTTCGGATGCGTGTGTTCAAAAAAAAAAAAAAAAAAAAAGAGCGCTCGCGCGCTGGCTTCCTGCTACTGTTACCGCTACATAATCTGATAAATAGACAACGTGTACTGTAGCCAAGAAAGCTATAGATCTCGAAATTTCAACCATGAAAATTTT
The DNA here is from genome assembly GCA_009858155.3 of Phymanthus crucifer. Taxonomy (NCBI): domain Eukaryota; kingdom Metazoa; phylum Cnidaria; class Anthozoa; order Actiniaria; family Phymanthidae; genus Phymanthus; species Phymanthus crucifer. The sequence goes on from WUCR03297529.1 coordinate 7,151, forward strand.
CAATTTCCTCATGTGGTATAAAGTTTGTCATATTTAGGGATAGCTAGAGATCACGTGCTAGCATGCCCTCGAGAATAAGGTTATTGGCATGGGTATTCCTTACATCATATTCATGTGCCTTCTCATGCGCAACCGGAATGATGGTCAAGGGTACAACGCGTGTTTGGTCTGTGTCAGAAATAAGTTGCACCGCAGTAACTCTTAGTTTGGTTTATTATATAGACATGAGTGTTTTACTGGGAAATACGCCACTCGTAAATTTCGTACGAAGCGACATCCGGGATACAAGTGACATATTTTCCATATCCTCACTAGAGAAGATATCGATGACGTCACTTTCAATGTTTTCTCGCTCAAATCAGTAGTTTTTGCTCATGTTTTTGTCTATATAATAAAAAGAAAATTACACGTTGGATTGAAGATATGAAGTTTAACTTCTCATGTTGAAAATATTTCACTCGTTTAAATATTTTCATCACTCGAAGATAAACTTCATATCTTCGCACCACCGTGTAATATCCTCTATATATTTCTGTTCTTCCATACATCTAGGGAATATTTTAAACTGTTTTTCCTTCAACTATAAAATTCCCACGTCATATCAGTGAAAAATAACAATTGTCGTATAAGCTTCCATATTATTACGTTGCAATACCAAGCCCCGCTACATAAGAACTGACGTCATGTTCACGCATGTATTACGTCACGAGATGATGCTGGCTCACTTCTGGTAATAAACCGGAAATCTCAAACGTTTCCAATTTCCATAAAAAGGTTTTCAAGATTGGACTTTAAAAAATCAGAAAATTATATCATATAGCTTAGTCAACAGAACTATTTGTCCAAATATTTTAATATAGCAATCAGAGAGAATAAAAAATTTGGTTTGAATGTTTGTTCCATAAAGTGTATCTCCACTGTATTAGCTTACGTAACTATGGCTGTAATTCGGTTAAACTCCAAAAAATCTTATAAAAGTTTGCAATTCTTAAGATTGTAATTTGTCCGAAAACTCGTTTAAAAAGCAAGTAAACTTGATGGATCTTATTTCTTGTACTTTCAATATTTTTCCTTAATTCTTGATGACATCAGAGAGTGAAATCCACGCCCTCGTGTCTTTTTCCCTGGTAATCCTTTCGACGTAGTTCGAAACATAGAACATTGCCCATTGCCTGTCTTTCCTTTCTTAGCATATTACTCTGTTTTTTTATTGTAACAAATATGTAACGTCATCATACAACTATCGAGAGGAGTGTTACATTGATTGACATCTTAATCGGACTTTTTAAACGGAATTTTTTTGGATTGATTGATGGTTATTCATAAGTCCCTATTAAAAAACAGGGCTGTATTAAAACAAGTGTATCCGGCACTGCTCATTCAAGTTATGACTTGAGTGAATTAATCAACAACACTAACTCGTTGAATGCAAATACTTTCTTGAAGGTTTCAACTGGAAAAGAAGTCACACTGTCGTAAAAATCACAGTTCTTAGCTCGAAACAGAAGGTGCTCCTGACTTCAGCAAAAATAGGTAAGTGATTATACACTTGTTTTGTCAAACGGACTGATTTCAGTTCCCAAAAGTAAGACAAATTCGTTCAATATGGGCGTCAAAGGGTGTCGTCTCCTTCGCAGCCGTTCGAAATTTAAAAAAATAAATAAACTTTTTTTTAGAAATTCCAAAAATTTTAGAGTGACACTAAGAACGGCTGCGAGGGAGACTATAAGGGGTACAGTGTATCTCTGAGATCCGTGTCGAATTCAAAACTGTTCAAAGTCAGCATGCACACCTATTACATAAATATTTTTTTGGCTTCACTGGGGTTCAGCTTAGGAAAATTAGGCATAATGTTTCCATACAGGTTGCTGATATTTGAGAGCGGACACGTTTAAAATGAGATGAGTATATCTCTGTAATCAAGGATCGAGGTTAATGGGATTAATTGTAGTCATAGGATAGCTGAGCTTTCAAGGTCATGAATCGAGCTCTGCAATATCCCAGTGATGAGGCACATTGATAGTAAGCTAGAGATAGGGATGTCACGCGACTTGAAATGAGCAAAACTTGGTCTGGATAATGCTATGACTTAGAGTGCATATTAGTCAAAGTGTGATATTGTTAGATAAGTTTATCTAAATTAGTTAGCTATTTAGTTGACGTCACCTAAAATAGTAAAAGCGCGCCAAATAACGGTCATGCTAATCCGGGGGTTTCCCTTACAAAAGAATGGGGGGAAAAGACGGTGGATCTTATCATCATTTCCCCCCTGATTTTGAGGCCGTTGGCACGTGATTTTTCAAATTATGTGACGTCAGCTAAAATAGTGAAATACAGTTATCTAATTTAGGTGACGTCAACTATTTCACACTTTGAGTAATTCGCTGAAGGAAATACTATAATAATTGGTTATGCGCATACGCATTATTATAACACACTCCTGCTGACCTCGAAGATTGCACAGCATCATCTTACTGATACTGTTGAAAATAGTGACTAGAGATTGTAAATTTAGTCTTATTTTACCAATAGAAAATAATGCTGGTGATGAATAAGGATACGAATTGCAGTGACGTCGTCAGAGAATCTTCGTTACTTTTGTTGATGAATATCGCTGTACTCTATGAGCGCAGACTCATATGCAAAGTTTTAACTTCATCGAAAGACAAAGCATTTACAAGTCGAGCAATATCAGTATTTTGAAATCATAATAATCACTATAAAAACGAGGCTAAGCCTTTGAAAATGGGTCTGTGGCCATAGAACATGCGTGATATACATCGAAAGTGAATCTGGTGTATTTTCATACAGCCCCTTAGAAAATGGCGGGAAAATGTTTCCCACTTCTTCGTCAATAACGCATGACGCAGTGATAAGCTCATTGCAGGTACCAAAACTCTTTCACTTCCGGTTCTCTATTAGCTTTCAATTTCTCAACGACAGTACCTGGATCAAAATCAGCTAGGGAAAACTTGTACGGATATTCGCCATGCTCTAAACGAGCCGGAAACTGGGCTCGAGTTGCGACCGCAAAGCATCTATGGATTGATTGAAGGGACAGGCCCGCCATATTTACAGCTTCTGGCTCGTTTAGAACATGGATACTCAAACTTGGAATTGTGGGTTGCCAAGCAACAATGCGTAATTTGATAGGAACATCTAAAAAAGATTCATATTGAACATGAGGCTCCTAATCAGGGTGCGTTTCTTTGTGAACACACACCAGTGACCCACAAAATACAGTTTTTTTCCCATAATAATGAAGAGAAAAACAAGGATTTGAGTAATTTTAATCAACGCACCAATACAAAAGTGATACTATATTATAATCCAACACTGACAGTTTTTTTTTCACTACTAAACTCGGGAAATGAATAATTCCCACCTTGCCATCATTGGGCCAAATTACATAAGAATTAGATGGCTTAGTTGATCTTCTTCGGGTACCTTGGCCACGAGGGGATTTTTGCGCAACACTTGAAAAAAGTCCCAACATTGTCTGGAAAATTCTAATGGTAGCTTTCAATGCTTTTATTTTAACGCATGAATTGCATGAAATATGTAGTTTGCAATCTATACTTGTTATTGGTGATCGAACTGTTTGTACATTAACCTAGCTTTGCATTGCCTTCTTGCATCCAAGAGCCTACAGTTGTGATCATATCTGGCACCGTCCGACGTGTTTTGGCTAGGTTAACTTGTGGTACATGATAATCTCACGCAACTCACCTTTGCGCTGTTCTTAATCGAGTCATCAGCCTGATTTAAGGTTTTTTTTTTACCATAAAAAGAAAGTCCTTATCTGAGAGTTAAAATCTTCGAAGCAAACTAAAGCAAATTATCTCTAAAGCAAATTATTTCAATAACTATGGGTGTGAAATTTGTCAAATGTTTACTAAAACTACCTGTTGCTCACTAAAAGTGTTGATAATGAAATCTTTTTATAATCTGCATTTTCTAAAGAAAAGAATACTAAGAAAGGGTTGACTGGAGTTTTCTCTTATGTCTCGTAAAGATATTTAATTGAAGCCACTCCCTAGATATATTTTCCTTATAATTTTACTCTCAAGAATTTCTTCGAAACGTCGACCGATACATATTTTATTATTCTCAGTCATTACCAGCAACAAGGACCCACCCTAGAGCCAGGCCCTCTCCATTCAAGCAAATTAGCTTTTGCCTCACATGTTGAATGTCGTAACTCATTGAAAATAGCAATTAGCCCGCGAAGTAAGAGAAAAGGGCGTAATAAACTCTGCGAATCCAGAGTTCCTAGTCAGCTCAGACGCGGTGTTGACGGAAACAGCCGCGGAGGAAATTCCCTTAAAACACACAAGAAAAATTTCAAATAATTCTCAACTCTACCCAACTCTGGACCTTGCAAAGGGTAAGTGAATAAGCCACATACTCTGTATTACTTCTCTGTATTTTATTATCTAGGGTGTGAAATTAGAATAGTGCGCTCAGGTATCGTAAGATCGATGGTGCAGTTTAACTTTTTCAACAATTTGCGTGCTCTTGAAAATTCTATTATTTTACTTCTTAACTGCACATGTTTAGCTTAACTTTGCATGTTTTTGTGAATGGTCGTTTTTTCCTTCTTAAATTTTTTGAAAAAGGCATTTTGCAGGTGCTATTGTGTGTGAGTTTCCAGTTCGTTGCTTTAACTATTGAAGCGCAGTAGCAACCGTCTCTCGTATATTTAGTGTTCTGTTAAAATAGAATTATAAAATGGAATTCAGACTAAGGTAGTTATGGAAAATTCGTATATCAGGCTTTCAACGTTGTCTTAAAGGCCTAAGAGGAGCCGTTTTGAGGATATGGCTGCCATGCCTGAGTATATACCGCAGCGCACAACACGTGTACTGCATCTCGTGAAGGTACACATGAAGATGCCCAAAAGTTATTCCAAAAAGAACGAAATGCAGAATTATGATTAAAAGCTGAAGTTTATTTAGGAAAACTTAATACACGACGAACTATATGTTGTGAATTCTTTTGTCTAATGATAATATTTTGGTTCAAGTTTGTAAACAAGTTTGGCACCAGTTATTGACAATTTTCTATGTTGTGTTCTTGCACGCGCTCAACATATGAGCGCGTGAAGTTCAACCGTTTCTTCTTTAACTTTTATGTACAAATATCAACTTTATTCCAAGTATCCTAGTTCACTTGATTTATGATTTTCCCTCAAAACTGCCCAAAGAATAGATTAAGTCATAATTCAATGAAAAATGTGCACAATTCAAATTTTCAAACCTGTTTTTTTCTAACGAAAACAGCAGTACCTGTTTTTCCCTTTGTGACTGAAAAAGCCGACTTTAACTGACTTATAATCAATTGAACAACACACAATCAAGGAATACAAAAGCTCTATCACTCTTAACAAAAGAGCAGGGATTATAATGTTTCTTAATTGCTGAAAATTAAAATACCTTCACAAATAGCGAAGATATGTGAACCAGTGTAATCACCCCCAACGTTGAAAAACACGTGATGAATGCTCGCTTACATGTTATTTGATGTGGAAGAAAAAGCTTATTAAACAATAGTGACATTGATAATGTGCCAATATGAGTGTACTTTGAGCATTTTTTTATTCTAAGGACTTATGGTAGCTAGTGTTCTATTTTCGGTGGTGTTTTGATACGTTAGAACAGGTGTAAAACCCCACCTACATACGTCGGCCAGACCGGAAGTGGCCTTGCCCGTTGTCCAAATATTATGATCATTGAAGCTAGAAGACCAGTGACTCAAAACGGAATAAAACTGACCTTTTTCGTAGGCGTTTTCAAATTTTTTGGCGTCGTACTTCCTAAATTGGCTGAAATAATCCAGATTGATTCGAATTTGTTGCCGGAGGAAATCGTATTTTGCACGGGATGCGGGAATTTTTTTCTATATTTTTCCGTATGAACTGTTCTGAGTACGTAATGCATATGAACAATATTTGCACTAGAAATGACTAAAGATATAAGCCAATAACAGTGGCGGCAAATGATATTTATATTTGCCATATATAGAAATATTTTAATAGCAGAATGCATGAGTAAGCCCATTAAGAGAGTCACTACATTTCGTAGCACTTCATCATATTTATTGTTATTATTATTATTACTTCTATAACAAATCATTTAAAACCACTTCCAACACCCTCAACATTTACTTTCATATCAAAACAATCGCCCCTCTGAAACGTTTCGTCTCATGACGAGGCTGGAAATATTTTCTTCGTAAACTATTTGCCTCGCCCACTACGGTTCAGCCTCAGCGAGGACGACTTTGTTGTCAAGCTGTCGTAGGGTATATTTTTGACTTGCATGAGATAGCAAACAGTCCCTTAGCTATTAATCATCGAAAAGTGGCTCCTCTGGTCAAAGAGACATGATTTATTAGGGGGTTTTAGCTGTTTTTCTAATTCCATGACCTTGAGTAAACCTTGGGGAGAGGACAGGCCCGGGCATGCTTTGTAAACAATTGACTTGAAATCGCAAAACACAAAAAATGGCAAAGTACAGCAGTTCGTGTTAAAACACGCACATTGGATTAGCCCGGTACGTGTCCAAGGTCTCCACTGCTAAAAGAATTTCTTAGAAAGCCTGAAAATAAATCATATTGTACGAAAACTGACTTTAAACTTACACACACTTCTTTGTCAATATGGAGCCCCGTGTACTAGTCCCCTGAATGAAATTGTAGCAAAAAATTGACTTACTGTACTCAGGGAAAGGGTGGAATTGTAATGACAATTATACCTAGGGGTGACCGGTTAGGAGGAGTGTTTTGGTGATTTAGCAGTCACGTGTGGGTTTTCGACCAATAGGAAGTGCGGTGATGTCAGACCCGAGGGGAGATCCCACGTCATGACTTTTTCCGGTCATGGCGTTATAACAGAAACAGCACTCACAAGCTAATGGCGATTCTCAAGGCCAAATATTCCCACTTTTTTCGGGATCCAAAAGCAAGCTGTTTACCCCATGCAATGATTTCATCATTTGTGAGCATTCTACTTCCACTGGGAGTGTGATAAGGATACTTAAACGACATCTTTTGCGTGTCGAACGACTTGGTTTTATAATTCCTTTTGCAAAGGAGAGAAAAAAACCCGACTTCCTTGATCAGGCGCGTTCTTGCTGTCTGTGTTGTCCGGGGAATTTTTGCTTTTTTCGGAGCTCAGAGTTTCCAAGAAGTTGCCAAACCTCTGGAGACGTGTATATATAAGCATTCAGCTAAGTTTAAGGTGAGTTTGTACAGCATAATTGCCCACAATGTTCAGCCTTGCTCGCTGGGGTCTTGTCTGTATGGTTTTGCAATCCAAGCACGACTTCTGCATTATCGTCTGTCCTTTGGGAACCATTTATTTTTGATCGTACCCACGGAGATTCCCCCTTGCTTAAGACATCCAAGGACTAGCTTTTTAGGCATCCATTCTTTGAAATCGGAGTCTTTGGCTTTAATTTTCTAGGACAAAGAGATCTTTTAAAGTCGATGACGGAATGGTCTTGTAACCTTCATGCCCACTGAAGAATGCCATCCTTCTCAAATACCTTCACAAACCTTGCCTCTTGGGATGATTTCTCAATCCCTCGGCGCTATATGCACCTCGCTCGACACTCTAAACGCTGCAATAATAACTTAGGAATAAGATCCATTGTATAATAGCTAGCAAGAATTTTGCGATGAAGAAAGGACTCGATGGAATGTAGTCTTTTGTTTTGACCAAAATTCAAATCTACTAGTTTCTCCAAGGTATTCCAGAGATCCACTGATTTGAGTTCTGTTTACTTTCGTTCCTTAGGGGATTTTTGCTAGAATAATATCGAAACAACACTCAGAGATTTCATAGTAAGCTTATATTCATATTCAGTGGTGGTTATTTTGATTCGATTTTCGCTTCGTAATGGCTTTCTTCACGCTATCACTTCAAACACAATCTTCCCTAAAATCCCTTCTGTTATTTTACTAATCAATAATACACAGTCACGTAACGCTAAATTGTCATCTATATTCTTAAATGCAGTTTTGGCTCGCTATTTAATAACTATCTCAAATATATCAGAAAGCTTTGGGTTTTAGGGTTCATTGGTTATGTCCTCAACGACTCGCATGCTATTTCTTCTAGAAAAATCAAATTGGCTTTTCCTAAATTATACAATTTATTGCCATTTCTAGCCTTAACAATCAAGTAGGAAACAGTTTTAAATTCGTTTTTGAAATGGTACGTTTTGGCTCTTAAAATACAATCGTGTGACTCCATAAGCTTATTTACAAATCGGTATTTTCTTGAAAAATAAATAAATTTCAAAATATTTGCACATTCCTTAAATTTGTAGTTGTGTTAGTTTTGTTAAATATATTAAAAAAACGTTTCCACTTGTGAAAATTTCGTGGATATTTTTAGTAGGTGGAGGAAAGCGAGTTTCAGTTTAAGATATTGGCTCTGAGTCTTGCAGTGGCCTGTAAAAAAGTACTTTAGACATGCCTCGACATGTTCTATCAAACATTCAAATCGCAGAGCATTTACTTTCGAATCTGTGGCATAATTTTTTGCATTTTTGTGGCTCCCAAATATTAGGTATTCTCGACTAGTATTTTACTAAATGAATATTTGCTGGGAAATCAGATCTCCAAGGGAACTTCCACTTCATAATTCTATATTTGAATCTTTATTAAATTTATTCATGACTAGATTTTTAATGCTTGAGTCACTTTATGTATGCTTAGGCTTAGAATTCATAAATGCTCTAGTTGAGATGACTAAAAATATGACTGTGAAGCTACTAGATGTGATCATAGTTAGCAGAATAAATTCTTAGTTGTTGGAATTACATTTGCCAAGGATAGTTTTCTTGGATATATTTGGGATTTAGAAAGCTTCACTTGAAGATAAAGAATTTAATTTACATATTTAGTAGAAAGTATTCTTCAACGTAATGTTCTGATCTTTAATCGTGTATCAAATATGAGTCACCGACGACATGTTGATCACAAAGCTATGATATTTATTATTTCACTCATTTCACACTCCTACAATGATGCTAGTAATGATAATAGGGCATTGATGATGTTTTAACTGTCTGAGATACTACACAAAAACCATTTCGCTAATCACACCTTGGACATTTTGGTTTCATATATCTATAGACTAATTGACTATTTTGCTATCAGAAGTGTGGTGGTCTATAAAAAATGTTTGAAATGCAAACAGCAGGGTGCTAATGTTGGACGAAGCGAGGGACATTTATGTTAATGTATGTGCTACTTAAGTATTCTTACCTAAGTTTTGTTTATAGTACTTGTAGAGTCAGTGAGTATGGCAGTTCAAAAGGTCAGCTTTTGTTCAGAATGGATTCTCAGCTATCACTGATGTACTAAGTAAAACAACTCCAACATTAATGGATTGCTTTAGAAAACAACTACCTGACAAAGCTTTTTAAAGATTCTAGAATTTGATTTGAATGACTTTGTGAGTATTTCAGTGTAGTTTAGAACATCAGCTAAGAAATTGAAGTCTTGAAATGTTTTAAGTAATAGCATCTCAATAAAAATAGGAAAATGTACAGCACACCTTGTGCATTGCAATTACATTTAATTTGGTTGCCGAAACATGTTTTAAGTAATATTGTTTTCTAGAGTTACATAGATGGACAACAACAAATTTTGTTTGGATGGGATTTTGTTATGCGATACTCAGTGTTTTTCAGCACTACTTCATACAGTAGATGTGCCTTGATCTGTGTCTACATGTAGAAAACTTGTTGCTTCCCAGAGTCACATGGATTTACACCCTGATCATGGTCCTTGTTTATTCTGGCTTGTATTTCACCTTATACTTTATTATCTTTAATTCCCTCTGAAATCTACTGATAGCATACTCTGTATGTGTTTAAATCAAAGTATACCCCTAACATTTATTGATAACAGACTTACAGTGCGACTACTTCAACTAAAGCAACCCAAACAAATTTTCTACAAAATATTTCATTTGACTTTGTGACGACAGTCGACTGCAATAAATTCATTTTAAATTATCTCAAACTGTGTTCAAACCATTTTTGATCACAAAACAACAAGTTTCAAGCAGAATATATGTAGATAAAGCAAAAAATCTTAAAATTTGTGATGATTCTATTGCTCAAATTCTCAAATTTGATGGGATAATTTGTGCAAAAATTTGTTTGGCTGGCTTTGACTGTAACAGTCTTGCAGTGCAACACAATATGTTTTACAAGTTAACAAATTCAGAAAGTGAGAATCTGTACATATGCATGTGAACTTGCTTTGTTGTTATCACAAAGATTTGAACTTGGAGCAAGATCTTGAATATTATGCCAAAAATCTCTATATCGGATACCTGTTTTGCTCTTGACTTGCTAACACACTTTATACTTTTATAGACAGTTAATTTTTTCATCTATTACATGTGGACATTCTTTGCAAGAAGTGATTTAACTGACGCTCATAAAAAGTTTGTTTGCTACTGTTAATACTTGTTGCACCTTAACAACATTAAAAAATAAATTTAAGCAAAATGCATGGTCAGCTAATATATTTTTTTGGCATTCATTCGGTATTGCAGCATGCATGGACATATAGCAGTCCTGTTCATCATGTGATGATTATATTTGCCAGTTTCCCAAAATAGTTATTACTTGTACTTCCTTTATTGCAAGGAATTGAAAAATAGACTTCATTCATATTTTTGAACACTTTTCATGAACAACAAAAATGTATATTCTGAATTCTGTAATTCACTAATCCACAGTGTCCATTTACAGCGCAAAGCATGCTCCTGTTTCCTCTACACACAATTTTTAAAGAATTTTTGGCACTTTCTTGACATTTTTTTCAAAGGTGCCACATATATCGAAACGAGCCCATCTCATTAACTTGTGTTTTTCCTACAATAAATCATATTGCATGTAGCTCTTTTGAAAAAATTTCAAAAAAGTGCCAAAAACTCATCAAGACTCTTGTCTGCTTTATGCTGTAAGTTAATTTTAGCCTTTACATTTATAAATTTCTGCGACACCAACTTGTTTTAGAAGTATGAACTTTCAAGTTGTTCATTTAATGCACATCTTTGAGAAAACCAGGTACAAATTCATACATAACAGTGTCAACAAGAATTTGATAATATGAACTAGTCAAACCGAACTAGTGATATGATATTTATGTACTGGTATACAGAATACGTTGTAGTTGGTATTGCATAACTACAGGTATATTGGGGGGAGGGGTGGGGGGGGATCAACTGATCTATGAACTTTATTATGGCTTATAAATGCAACCTTTTTCCTGTGTTTAGCAAGAGATATTTATATCACCAAGTAATTAGGAGAAAAGTACTTATGATAACAGTGTTTGAATTATTCAAATGCCTTGCATGTTAATGTGTATCATCAGCAAAGGGGAATTTTGGATTCATCAACATCTTTGAGAGGATATTAAAATATGCACTCATTCATATGATAGTATTAAGAAATGAGCATGCGATTGTTACAATTAAGTTTGAGATTAGGGTTATTAAGAAAAATGAAAATATTCTGGTAAAAGAAAAATGCCCCATAATCTGCTTGTTGATTAACCTTATGATTAAAATTTCTAAGTTTGATTTTCTAAATGTCTTGTGATACATAATAAATTATTAAAGCACCTATTGGTTTTGCTTAAAGTGGGTCATACTTTTGTCATAATCTTCCATAAATGAAAATATTCAATGAGACAGGACAAATATCTGATACAAATCCATTGTAAATGCTTTGAAGCTTTAAATTTTAAAACTAATTAAGCTAACAATGGTATCTTTGGTGAAAGTCCACTTCAAAAAAATTAATTAAAATACCGTAAAAATCAATCCTGGTATATTTTGAAAAGAATTATTCTGGGATAATCGTTAAGCAATTTAATGCAGAAATCTATTTATTCAAAAAATTTTTAAAACTGTTCAGAAATTGAAGGAGGAAATCTTGTTCATGCTTGCCCATAGCGAAGCTGAACAATTGACAGGAAGTTGTGCATGACAGACTTGTATCTTGCTGAGAGCACAAAATGAATGTGACACAGTTTGTGTCCGTTGCACGAAATGCTTTGCCAATGCGTTAAGTCATCTGAGAATCTCATACTCATTCAGGGGGGAAATATTTATTCTTTTGTTAAAGATACTAAATATTGAGATGTACAAAGTTGGATGAAGCTGTTGTTTAACTCTGAGCAAAGTATGGTGTGGTTCATTAGAATATCATGATTTTCACTTTCACATCTTTGTATGCAAATATAATCTCACTACGTAAAATATTATTAGGATTAGAGTTCGCTAAGCTGAATTATTGAAAAAAAAAATAGGTTAAGCAATGTATTAGTGGTTAAAATTAAATTTCTAAGATAATTTTGACCTTTAATTATTATTCAGATTTAGTTTCATTTAAGAGTATTGCTATATGTGGGGTGGACTTGAGTGTTAACATGATGAAGGGGCTGTATTGTTACTTTAGATAATACACGAGGCAGATGGTGGGCTTGCATGTGGTGCGATTTTCTCCTGCTCATGTTTTCTTCTTCTTCTCTTTTTCAGCATACCAATGGTATAAGAGTCTCAGTTGTAGACAACTGTTTTTAGATTGACATCCAAGATGCCTATTCAAACACCGCAGTGGACAGAATTTCTTACCTGTCCAATTTGTTGCAATGAATTTGAAGACAGCCTACGACGTCCCATCAGTTTAGGATGCGGCCATACGATGTGCAAGGCTTGTCTCTCGACGTTACACAATACTCAGTGCCCTTTTGATCAGGCGGCAGTTAGTATAGATATTGACAAGCTGCCGGTGAATACTGCTTTACTCCAGTTGGTTGGTGTACAGGATTTAGACGAGGGCATACCAGACATTGAATGCATTAAAGAGAACAAGACCAAGTATCTCAATGCTAATAGAAAAATTGAAGAACTTGCACTGTACCTAAAATCTGTCAGTGCATCTAGCAATGGAGCTTCTGCAAGTGCTGCGAGCAGTAATGGAATCAACGGCAACACAGGATTAACTCGACCAATGCAGAGGAAACTCGTCAATCTCGTTAATTGCCAGTTAGCTGAAGAGGAAGGCCGAACACGTGTTATGAGAGCTGCAAGAAGCCTTGGTGAGCGCACGGTCACTGAACTCATGCTTTTGCATCAGAATCCTCAACAGCTGTCAGCAAACCTTTGGGCTGCCGTTCGTAACCGTGGTTGCCAGTTTCTTGGGCCAGCAATGCAAGAGGAAGCATTAAAACTAATACTGCTTGCATTAGAAGGTGGTGAAGCGTTATGCAGGAAGGTGCTTGTGTTGTTTGTGGTACAAAAATTGGAGTCGATGTTCCCACAAGCGTCAAAGACAAGCATTGGTCATGTGGTGCAGTTACTGTACAGAGCTTCTTGCTTTGTTGTGACAAAAAGAGATGATGATTCATCTCTTATGCAACTAAAAGAACAGGTATGTAAAGGAATCCTATCTACGCTATTGTAGTTGAACAAATAATTGCCGTGTTTCGTTATTAAACATTTTGTTAACCATTTTAATTTGAGCTGTTATGCTCAAGAATTGAAAAACTTTTCCAAGATTTGGATGCTTCATCTTTAAAAATATCTTAAATATTGCCTGGAAAAAATATTGAAAGACTGTATCATAAATTTGAGTGTTTGAATATTCCGGCAGCATACATAGTTTCAGCCATCTTCGACTTCCTTTAATATCACTAGAGCATTAACAATATCATTCTATTACGTGCAGTTATCGGTATTAATAAAAAATAATTTAGTTTATGAACAACAAGTAAAGTACATTTCATTTAGGGATGATTAATAGTGTTATACTGTGTGGGTGTATTGCATCAACAAGTGAATAAGAAAGATCCTTAAAATGTGAAAAGCACAGCGCAGTGTGCAACATTATGACCATGCTTGTGTGCTTCCTTGAGTAGGGTCTTGGATGCCAAAGAATCTTTAACTTGCCATGTATTTAAAAACCAGCCAGGGAAGCTTTAGTTTGCAGCCAAATATGTTGGTTATACAAACAAAAACCAGTGCATAGAAATAGGCAAATAGTACATAAAATTTGGTACCTCTAGGGCGTTGTGCTGTAACAGTTGATACAAATGCGCTTTCATTTGCCACTTCTTTATTGGAGTTAATCAGAATTTTTTTAATACTGGAGTGTTTATTTTTGGCACTTGCAGGAGATTGTAGCTTTGATAACTAAATTGTTTATTTTGTGTTTACTATTTCTGTAGTTCCGGACCTACGATGCTCTTCGCAGAGAGCATGATGCTCAGATAGTGCAGATAGCAATGGAAGCAGGGCTTCGCATATCTCCTGAGCAATGGTCCTCTGTCTTGTATGGTGATCTAGAGCACAAGTCGCACATGCAGTCCATCATTGACAAGGTATGGTAGAATTGAAGATGATGAATAGTTGTAGAACTAGCTTGGATTGCATAGTTTTGAAGACTTCATTTCAAATTCAAAATCTTGGCACCAACTACTACCCTTTGAAACTCGGGCAATTCAAATTATTTTCATTTCAAGAACAAGTATTTTCAAGCTGATGCTCAATGTCAAGATAGTTGGAAATGGAATTCTTTAGGAAAATATTTCACAACAATTTGCATGTTAGCAGGTAAAAATCCAAAGTTTTAACTGAATTTTTGTTGGAACATCAGAACTTTTGATCTGAGATTTAAAATG
>WUCR03297530.1:0-12848 GCA_009858155.3 Phymanthus crucifer
TGCATCCTTATTCACGTGTCCCAAGGTAAAGGGATTTATTAGCCTTTGATAACTGCTATACTCAACCTGCGTAGCGGTGCTCTGTTTTTTTTTTTTATTTATTTAAACATATTTTGCTACATTCACCCCAAGAGCAAAGCTCATCGAGGGGGTTCATGTTCTAAGGTCAGACACTGAGGGTGGTCACTGCCAGGGTTTTATTACGTTCTCAGTGGTTCTTTTACGTCCCTCCAATTCAGGGTTAGATAGTGTAAGAACAAGTTTCGCTAAATTTTCAAGAACGCATAAAATGCAAGAATTTAGCTATTTTCACAACTCATGTTCTCACTTTTTAATCCCTTGAGCATGCGCATAGAGCAATAGCACGGAATTCTTGATGTGTTACCAGACCCTTCACCAAAGGGTGACTGCACAGGCAAGGTATTTCTACGAATCTCTTACCGTTATACATACCCTATTATTAGTGATTCGCGGTCTGATTAAACATCGTCTCACCGATCAACTAATCACCGAACAATAGAAGCATAGGATATGTTTTCACGACGGTAGTTTTATTAATTTCTTGTTAATTTGCGATCATGCGAAAAAAAAAAAGTCGTGAAAGATCTAGAAGCCCAAGAAAAGCTTGTTTTATTTATGGCAAGGTCATTTCACGCGGTAACTTGCGGTACGGGCTTCGCACTCTTTATTCGTGCAATTCGAGCTGTGAAAGTGCTTTGCGATTTGGATCACGTTGTTTTAGGGTTTGACAAAATTCGCTTTTTTTAAACAACTGACGCTTTATCGTGTTTGCCGGGCCATTCAAAACAAATATTTGCGAGTAATTTATTGTACATGGATGGGTGGGCCCGAAACACTGCCATTATTAAGAAAATAGACAACATTTTTGAAAGACATGTTTCGGCATGCTTACGCCATCTTCAGTTTAATAATGATATTATTATTAGTAGAGAGTAATCGTATTGTTCACAGACATGGGTCGGTCTAGTGAGCAGCAGCATGGTGTCGTCAGGCCATATTTAGCAAATGAAATAACTTCGCGTTCTTTTTTGACGCTATTCGAGAGTGAGACGTTTGCAGGACTAAAAGACTTTGACGCAAGAATGTACCGGAACCGTTTCTTAGTGTACTTTCATTGGTGAATGGCGGTTGAATGCAAGCCATGGCTAGCCTATAGCTAGCCCATAGAGATGTTTATCCTAGTTTTCAGACCAATAAAAATGCTTTCCTTGCGAATGTTATGTTAGCAAGGACTGAACGAAGCTGTCGTACATAAGTTCACAATTTTCAACGTTTTGGTCATATGGGAAGCAGTTATTTTAGCTTCCACCAATTGTTACTGTGTAACACTCATAAAAATGTCGGCAAGTAGTTTCAGACGATGCTCAAATTGTCACCAAATTCAGCTTCGGTGAAAACGGGCATCAAGAAAAACAGTGCAGTCAAATACTCTCTCCTGTCGACTCTGACATCGTGGCCAAATCTCACCTTGACAAGTGTGGCAAGCCAAAACATATATCTATCTACCATTCAGAGTCAGTCAGTATATGAAAACACCAAATATACACAAGGTTAGATTAACACAGGCTTGTCCCAGCAGGACAGCAGCACACAGCAAGCTCCGTGGGAGAGGAAAACGAATATATTTAATCCGACCAAACATCAACAATAACTATTATTCTTGCCTTTTTTCACTTAGGGGTTTACAGTTGGTTGCCTGTTTTCCATCCTTTTTCCCTTTTGCTTTCTCTACTCCTAGGTCCCCCCTCTCTCCCTTTCTCTCTCTTTCATTTTCTTTCTTCATGTCATGATAATCGACCACTTTCGTAGACAGTATTATGTCTTGAGTGTGAAGTAGAAGAGAGGAGAGGACCGTTATGGATGTAACAGTCTCTGTATACATTTACCCACATATTTGTCTCATGACGACAATTTGTTTTGTTGTAAAGTTTCTAGCTGTTAATATTTCTAAACTTCCTTCTCACTCGAATCAGTTAAGAACAACAAGGAGGACAAGTGAAATACACTGTGATAACAATGGTATCAACTCTAGAACTAGAAACGTAGTGGATTCTTGCAACATTTTCAAATTGTTAAAAAGTAATAAGAATCATCTACAGTAATACGAAACGAAAAAAGAACAAGTTACTTGGTATCCAACATGTCAGTTAGTAATACGATTCTTTCGTAAGGTGATTGTAACAGCAGTCATTAGCCATACTTTGCGCAAAGTCCTCTTTGTACATACCTAGTTTTAATGACTGTACTCAAAGAAAGCCTTAAGTATTGCGGTCGCTACAAACTCTTTATTTCACCTGAAGTGCCTCCAGGCTCCAAGGATATCAGCCCGTCGTATATCAAGAGTGTTTCTCTGTGACTGTCGAGATTATGAATATCAATTGGCGTTCTGTATTGATTCTACATTAAGAAAGACACTCTTCAGTATCTAAATTGAGAGCATTCAAAGGTGCACTTAGCTTCCTGATATATATCCATCTCTATCCTTTTCGATTCTTCAGTCACCATTCCACTTATCTCCTATCTGATGAATGTATTTCGAATATGATGCGCCTTCCTTAGTATGATAAGTTGTTCAAATAAAGCCAGGCACTTTCCCTTCCGGCAAGTCATTAAGATGAAAAATGAATGACAAGGAGAAGCCAAGCGCCGCAAGCTTGGGATCGCCTTTTCTTAATGGGAAAGGCATATAAATTTGGATAAAACCCATTTTGACGAACGCCCTTTTTATTGAGGCTTAATTTCTACTGCTCATGCCTTGCAGATAATCTTGTGATAAAGAAGAGAAGGAATAGCCCGCTTAATCTCTTGTTTCTCTTCATTTAAGAAAGCATTTACCAGCCTCAAGGATGACATTCGGAGTTGAAACAAGTTTTGGACACCATTAATGTTTCAGACGCTTTCGCCGAAATCATTCCTGCTTTAAATGTCTGTGCCCTACTTCTCTATACCTGTTATGGTTAAGAGTCTTTATCTCTCATCTTTCTGCTCTCTTTAGATCTGTGGCCGATCCCTTTCGAAAGCCAAATTAACCCCTCTCGATGATATCACGCCTCAACTCTCAACCAAAAGTCTGCTACTGCCATCGCAATAGGACAAACAGTGTTCTACTGGCCTTTGGCTCACAGTCTCTACTGACATATACTTTTTGATTTCATCCTTGATTGATCTATTTGAGTTTAGTGCAATTGTAGTTTCGAAAACTATTTTTATCACGGCCTCTGATATGTTCAAGTGAGTGCACCTCTGTCTATAGGCGACATGCAGCACGTGCCTGCGGTCCCTTGCCAATAAATACCATAGCAAATATTATCCACATGCTTTTTCATTATCCTTATTTCTACTGTTTTCTAATATCCATGATTTCTGTTAATCCTATTTCAGGAAGTGCTTGTCTTATTATTGGCGTGTCCTTTTCCTTTCCATGTGCAAATAAACTATTATCTTAGGGATTTAGGATTACGTTGTTGTCTCAAAATGAACTTCCAAGGATAATGAATCGTTTCAGGAAAGAGCAAGAAAGCGAGCCTAAAATTAAGATAAAACCTACATCAACAGAAAGTACAACAAAGTACAAAGACCAGATATTAAGAAAATGTATTCAAATTGGAAATGGTGGGTCTAAAATCTTAATGTTGCAACATATTTTCCATATCGGCATGAACAAAGACAGCGCCAGGATTATCTTAGCATTAACCAAAGAAAACAGGAAAGACAGTTTCTTATTTTGAAATGAATTGCCTCTTTTAATAAAGAATTATCCTAACAAATGTACCAACAAATTGAAAGTTATATAAATAAAGAATATAAATAACAAGAAGCATAACGAAATTACTGATCTAAGCCAGCATGGTGAAGCCTGGTGGATTTACTCTTTATTACTATGCTCTAAATCCTGTCTTGTACCAGCCATGTTGAATGAGGGGTTTCACCAATGTCTGCCGAGCTTTCGAAATGAACAATTTCAATTTGCATGGTCATTTGTGGAAGGAGAGCATGCTTTGGTGAACTGCACAACAAACTATCAGTGAAATCCCTCCCGATAGAATTTGAGCAACCATTTCCCAACCCTTCCTCAAGAGATGCCATTATAATTTAGGTATCCAACATTGTTTCGAAATATTTAACATCCAAAATCTCTAAAAATATATTTTTTTAACTTAGGTGGAATTTTTATCTAATGTTAAATTATTTTACTGGTAATAAAAACCATTAGGATTTTCTATTTAAATTACGTGTGTATCGTTCGTTTGTCGTAATTATATTTCATTCGTAAGCTCATTTTCTTAGTGAAAATATGATTTTTATCAAAGCGTGTATTGCACTGTTTCATCGGCTTGTCGAGCATGACTCTTCGATTTTTCCTCCTCTTCGAAAAATAGCTTTGGTTCAAGAATATGAAAAATTGAGAAAATAGTCCGATTCGTCCAAATATTTCGTTTGATTGCCAGTTGTTGATATGAATGGAAGAAGGATGATCGTCCATATAAATACTGCAGGAAATATGTATGAGAACCGATTGGAAAAACAAACTGTGTGGATGAATTCTAATGAATGGGATAGACGTCTGGATGTGTAAATTGATGTGCCTTCGATAAACATGCGTTTTAGATTTTCTGCGGTCTGTTTTGAGTGAGAACCGTACGTCGTAATTTGAGCCAAATTTACCCACTTTAGCTATATCTTGCCTATTCGTTTCATATTCTAATCAATTGTAATAAGAATGTTTTATGTGAGTTCACACAACCGGTGAATGTTCCTAGTTTTTCTGCCTTGCTTTTGACGGAATAAATTCAGTATCCATTCCTGGAAATTCCCTCCCCCTAACGTGTAGATTTTCTTCCCAGCGGCAAGGATATTCATTTCCACGATGGCAATCGAACCTGTGTCGTAGATCTGAACAGGTTTGTAAGTCATCGGGAAATCAAGCTCCTTTATCAAGAAGTTTAAGAGCACTTCACGATCTTTGAGAAGTGAATCTTGTGACTTAAACGTATCGGAGCCGTACACGGGTAGATCAGAAGCAAGGAATACCTTATTGACTTTGAGGCGTCGGCGAGCTTCTTTTATCCTGTGGATAAGTTTCCTCAGACAACGGTAGGTGATGTTTAATCCTAATCGTAAGTAATGCCTCTCGATACGTACATGGATGGCGATAAAATCAGATCCGATCTCCTCACGAACAAAGTCTTGAGCAATTTTCACAAGAGTAGGATTAAAGTCGACATCCGATGGGCTCAGAGGATGAGTTATGGATGAAACAAGAGGGAAGTGAGTCCGGCTTTTCCCCGTACCTTTCCATAAGACAACCCCAACACACTGGCGACCTTGAAGCACTTTTTCTTCTAGGTCTTCTGGGCTGCGAATGATGTCTGGATCAACACAAACATAACGACTCACTTTGAATCGAAGCTGCTTCTGCAGACGGGAATGACGAACAAAATCACAAGGAAGCCAACCGTGGTTTGCCTTTGCTTTCGAATAAATATCACTCATCTCTTTATAAGTCTTCCGGTACCATTCTGCAGCATCTTTTAGAGAATCCGAATCGGAGTATAAAAAGTGGATCACGATATTCAGACGATAGTGACATTCCTTCTCAAAATCAACAAAGCTTGCCAGAGTTCCATAACCGTGTTTTCTTAAGTTCTGATTCAATTTAGGTACATTATAATATTCATCCAAGGCACCAAAACGCAGAGTAGTGGTTGCACGCAAAAAGTGACTGACTCCGCTCGGTAGACCGGACATTCTCGAATTGTTGACAAACGGCGCCACAACTGAGCTATCCCTGTATTTTGCCCATGATGCTAGTGCTAGGAGGTTGCTTGTGGCTCTGCCAAGCTGTTCATAATAACGAAAAGCAAAGATAAACTTTCGCTTTGTGTACACAGACGTGTTTTGGTCTGCTTGACCACCGGCCCCAATGGATGATTCATCACCGCTATCTTTGTGCCGTACACGATGCTTTCCTTTCGGCCTTCTGTTCTCGTTCAAGTATAAATCAGCGCGGTCTAGCCAAGCAAGTTTATAATTTTTCTGGTTGAATCCTTTCTCTTGAACATCGTGTGGATTCGCTGGTCGATCACCAACTCCTGGTGTCTCCATAAAGACTTGAATAACATCCTGCAATACAAACTTACAAACTCCTATGACAACTAGGACGGCAAAGAGTATTTCTAGCCATTTGCCCCTTCGAATCGTCCATAACTTCGAGACAATGAGCCGTCTAAAAGAGACCATGAGACCTAGACGTCGTGTCAACTTCGAGAGGCTTCAGTACATGACATTGTAGAGCTGAACATGTTGTATTTAACAGGAGCTTCATGCAGCATGACGAAGAACAAATCCCATACAAAGCTTAACACTAACTAAGCTCTATGGCAAGAGACTTTGATATCTTGCTGAGCGTTTGAGTCTTCCAACCGAGCGATCTGAGCTCGTGAATCTCGGATATTCAATGCTGTTTTTTCACATGAAAGTACGATGGTTCGTGTACACATTAGCACCAGAAATGATTCTGTTTCATCTATTCTACATCTACTGCCTTACTGAGTCATATACTCACTCGTTGCGATCGACTAATGGTTTCGAGTTATATTGCGTGTTCAGAGGTGAATGGATTGGGAAGAATCTCCCGTTGCTTCACACCAGAGTCCTAGCTCACAGCCAATATTTATACGCCGAACCCTTACGTCCTTGGCTGCTGTCAGCATATTTTATAGCGCACTAATCATCATATCATTACCAATCCACTGTTGATCCTCGTTCCAGTCCGGTGGTTTGTTATCCATCACGTGGCGTGCCAACTAGCCACAGTATTGGACTGTGAGGGATTTGAAAGGCTGCAAGATTGGCTGGCCGTTTACACAAGCGATTATCAGCCAACGTCAAATAAAAGATAGGCCATCCGGTTCAGCCATTAGGTCGAAAATACTGTCTGAAATCAAATATGAACAACTCACCGGGAGATAAAAGCCGGCTTATGGCGCACTATTTTCCACACATGGGCCCACTCAAGTTCTTCCTCAAAACGACTCACTTTCAATAGAAAACACCAGGAGAGAGCGTTTGTTCCGGCCCATAATTTAGAATATCTGTTTTATTAGTTCTTTGAATTCCTTTCGTTAGACTACCCCATAGCAAGAGACGGGTAAATATAAAGCAAGATAGTTCGGTTGCCAATGTCACGCAGTACTATTAACGCAGTAATACCCCGACGCTCTTCGGAAGCCACACTTTATGCGCTTTTTACTCGCCTACTCCGAGGCAGAATGCTAATTAATTAGATTGGCGTTTAGCTGAAGTAAGTGAAGATAGTATCAACAGGGTGTAAACAAGATCGTGAAAGAGAAACCGTAAGTTGATGACAAGCGTCTTGATAAGCCACCATTGTTATGAAGGCAGTTGTACGGATCGGCATGCAGGTCGATAAGGGGCACGCGAACATCTTACTGTTGAAAGCCAATCTTTTATCATCCTATTAAAGATTTGATTTGATTTACACACTTTTTAGCAGTGCTAATCCTGGACTGCTTCATGACCGGAAAGGCAACTCCACATCTGTATTAGAATAATTCTTAAAGTTGAATCCACAAGACAAATTGGAAAATATGGTACAGATGATAGCTCGCCACAGAGCAGAACGCATAAACTTTAACATACATAAAGTGGCTTAAATACCAACAAAGGCCAAATAGGCTGAAAAACGCTCTATTAATGAATTGATTTGACCGATAAGAGACCGTGTATGACTAAATCTGGTGGAGAAGGTTGTCTGATGGGTTTGGATCTTTCAGCACTATGACGCCTTCAGATTATAATTAACTTTGGTTCAATTTTCGTGAGATGTTTATCAGGGATTATCATTTTGAGACCTCAATTAATTGAATATCATCCAGTGCTGAGACTGTACATCTCTGTACATTGATTCTATCTGTAGGTGCAGAAAACCCGCTTATGTTTCAACCATTCGCCAGCGTGAGATTACGATCGACAAGTCCTGTCACTGTCATCAACGCTGTCAGCACAATCAAGGTAGAGAGAAAGAAAATGCCTTCAAATCACTTTAATAGCAATTGTCATCCTATCTGACTTGCTCACATCAAATGCGAAATAGAAATTGAAGATTTTACTGAAACTGAAGTCTACAGTCGGCTAGACCATCCTGCACATACACCTGCGTACTCCACAAAACTTAAGTTAACTTAAGTTAATGAAAGCTATAACATAGAATGAGAGTGAAAAGATGTAATTTCTATGGTAATGGATCGCCCATTGCAGATAATTGAAAAAAAGTGAATTCAGTATCAGCGTGAATGGTTTCCGGAGATCTTTTTGCAATTGTTTTTTTTTTTTTCTTCTTCTTGATGAATAAAATGTATTCAATCGAATATCAAATTATGTTCAAAAAATGGATTCTAAAGTAGTTGAAATAGTAAGAATGAAAGATTTACATTGCGAATATATACTCCAACCAAAGTCACCCAAACAAATTATCCAATCAAGTTCGAGGATTAGAACCATGAATTCATCGCAAATTTTAAGATTTTTTGCTTTATCTACATATATTGTTCTTGAAACTTGTTTGTTTGTGATTCAGAAACGGTTTGAAAACAGTTTGCGACAATTTACAATGATTTTATTGCAGTAAAATAGTCACAAAGTCGAAGGAAGACATTTGTGGAAAATTTGTCTGGTTGGCTTAGGTTGAAGTAGTTGAACTATAAATGACATTCAAAAACAGTGTCTACAGTTCAGCCTTACTCTGCTCATCTCTAAGGCGTATTATGAAAAACAGAATTAGGCCAACAGACACGCACAAATTGTTTAACAAAACTGGCCCAACGAAACGAGGAAACAAAATAATGCTGACCACAATGGTGGTAACATCCGATTATACCGGTTTATTAACCATCATTGCCTGGGGCTTCAACGTGGAAATTAAAGCGGCAGGCACATCTTGAATGGATCGTAGACAGTTTCATTTAATATTCTTGATTTTAGCCTGAAACCATTTATAACTGTCATTTGCCCAAGTTTAAATTGTTTGTATTTAGTACGCCATTGCTTATTTGCTCATTTGTAAGCTTATATATTCACGCCAACGTAGCACGCATATCCTGCTAGAATAGCTCAAATTACTATGATTTTGAAACAGATCATTTGTTCATTCTAGCTTTTTCAGTCAAGGGAGCAACACGTTTGCAAACATCTTCGCTTGTTCGAGTTATTGCTTTGCAGCATCCCCCACAAGCATCAGATGATTTGACACTAATTGTTTTTACTGGAGGCCAACGCAGCGAGTGCCGAGTCAATCTTCAAATGTGGTTAAACTAGAACAGATAGCAAGATTAAGCCTCAGTTTCGCTGCGAAATATTAGATTGTATTCAATCAAAAAGCGACGTGATTTCGGAAACTGAGAGTTACATTTGGTTGACAAAAAGGATCAGTGATATGCGAATGGCAGGAATGTTGCGGTGTGTCGTCCTGGGGGTTTTACATTGTGTCAGTATAATGCTTTCATTTTATAGATAAAAGCCATTTTCTTTTCTATATGCTACGTGGAAACGTCAAAAAACAAAACGTCTCTTTTTTTAACCCTGGAGAAAGATAAAATGATAAAGAACCCGACATTTGGTAGACATTGTTGTCAAACTGGTTGGAATATCAGGAAAGCCAGAGCAAAACGAAGACAAATACTTGAAAATCCTTTTTATCATTTTCTTTAAGTTTTGCGCTTTTTTTCTCGTCTTCTCGTGATCTTCGAAATATATGAGAAGTACATGTGTTTTCTGTACATGTTTTGGGGTTCCCTGCTAGCACCGTGGCCGATAGAGAGGGAAGCCTTTGCCAGCAGCGATGGATACAATAGAGCAAGCAAGACACTGACTTCTTGTTCTTTGACAACATCTCAGGGATAATGTATCAATCCTTTCTCTCTCCATCAATTTGTTTTCTCGATCTTTCCGTCTTCTAGAATTGATAAGGTTGACCTTCTGTTAAAAATAGGTGATCTCTGAGAAGGCTTTTTCTGATTTCTTCTCCAACGGCCATACTATCCTCTACATCCGGCGCATTTTCATTTATTCTGTTTAATCTTCGATGTATGGTGTATGGTGTATAATAACCGTCACAATGTGCCATTTCGTTTCGTTTCTTTTCCATTTTTCCCTAACAGAAAGGTCATCTCGAACATCAATAGTAATTACCCCTGAAATGTAGACTATTATATCGGACTTCGAATTATTTATGGCCATCAGACTAATGGTCTATGTTGTGCACAATGGTGGGTGGGTTGAAATGAAATTAATCATTAAAATTGTTAGAATTGCTGCCCGCCCAACCGTACATTTTTCATTAGCAAGCCCATCCCTAGTTCTTCGTTATCAGCCTAGCATGATCATAGAACTGATATCAACATCTAATCACTCCGACGGACTAAAGGCCGAAACGTCAGTTCCAAAACCCACTCATTATACGGTGTTCAAAATTATATTTTCCATTCAACTGTTTGACAGAAACACACCGACGCAATTTACACTAGTTTCGACTATTATCAAACATATTTTTAGCAAAAGAAAAATTAACGAACTAGATTGGTGTAGGACCTTGGTTGATCGATAAGGATGGCGTAGTCGTCATGTAATTTGCCTGTATCACATACAGTCTTTTGACCAAACGTTGTCGGTGACCGGCGACGCGACTAGCACGCATGTGAGTATGGGTAAATATCACTGAAGCGGTTACCTGCATATATCATTAGCCGCGTCTTGAATGCACAAGAACTCGTTATTTTTTTTATTTTGCCTGGAGCATATAGCAAAGGTCTACACTACCAAGTGGTTTGGAAGACACAAGTCCTCAGCATGACAACTGAAGAAGTAGCTATGTAATGAAAACGAGTCATAAAGACCTTTCTTTTCTTTTCGCAGAACCCGAACGCGCGATCATTCAAACTTTACTCTCCATAATTATATTCGCGTTCAGAGCTAAAATGTCACGTGTTTCAGTGAATTTTACCCATACTCCCGTTCGGGCTAGTCGTGTAGCGTCAACGTTTTGCCAAAAGACTGTATGTGATGCTGCACCAATAGTCTCACTTGTACAATGAATTGAATCATTGATATTCCAAATCATGCCGTTTTGATTCGGAGGCGCTGATAAAAGCTTTTTTAAAGAAAGGAAGGACTGACACAACTAGTTCTCTGCAAAATAAGCAAAGTAAGTTTCGAAATTTTTAGTTTTTTTTTATTTCGAATCAGTGCTTGGATAATGGATCGAACAGCAAGTCTTTGATATGTCATGTTCAATTTATCATCTCACATAAAAAAATTCAAATGTTTCAGGTCGGAAAAGGTTTTTAGGTTATTTGTCCTAATGGATCGGACCATAGTTAATAGCTATTAGATCTATTAACTATGATCGGACAGGTATGAGTCCTGTTGAATTGGTAATTATGATCGATAATGGCGCAAGGTTGAAGGGAAACAGCTTCACCTTTTCAACATTATTATTATTATTACTTCATTAGCAAGACATTCAGCTGCATCGAGGACCTTTCAGAACGTTTTCTCACACAAAGCCGATGTCCTTCAAGAACGATGAAAAAAGTCCGCCCCGCAAAGCAAATCAATCGATTTTGATTCAATCCTGTACTGTATACGGCAACAAAGGGCGCGCAGAAGGCCCGTGGCCTACTATTTTTGCTGGGAAAATACTGATAATTAAACCGCGAAGTAGAATGGGATAAAAGCCGAGTTGTTTTCTCTTTGTCAAAGTTGGACCCCTGGTGACTTGAAAGTGATGGCTTCTTTCTTGCTGGTAACAATCTGGTGAATGAAATCTGTGACAGTGCTGTTTCTTCTGGGTTGAGTTGTGATAATACTATATCATCCACACTGAAGCAATCACGTAACACTAAGATGGGATTTATTCTATAGATACTGAAATCCCACGAGATGCTTCGCTTTTATAGCATTTCAATTCTTAAAATCGTAGCGGAAACAACGGAAACTGATGAGATATGGCACGTCACAAATAAAACTAAAATCTTTAGGGATTTGGAATGGAACAAAATACAACGTCCAAGGGTACAATGACCTAAAAGACTATCGTTTGATCGCCGTAGATACGGATTTTCGACATATGTCGAGATCTGAGATTGAATGTCCAGAATCTGTCAAATGATGTTATTTATAAATATATTGGGGGTTGGCCGATCATTCCACTTGCAGCCTAGTAGCTGAATTGCGGGGACGCAGCTCAACATGGCCGAGCACAGCCTAGATCGAATAAGGGTTGGTTTTTGTAGAGGGAGGAAAACCGGAGAACCCGGAGAAAACCCTCGAACTGCGATCCTCATTGAAAAGAGCAAGACAAACTAATTTCAGAGAATAAGAAAATAATGGGATCATAAGTACGATAACATGTCATTCGTTTACTACCCCGTTCCCCAACAATTATAATACTGTTTTATCTACGATAGATTGAATTAGAATTAGACATCCGCATTACTAAGATATTGTCTTGCGGATATTCAAAGGTCGACAATGTAAACCCTATACGACAAGAAATATTCTAATCAAACTTTCCGATTTCTATTATAAGTGCATTTTTTAACTTGTTGGTCTTCATCATCTAGGCTCCATCTCGTAACTTCTCGTAGGCATAGGCTACGTTCAGTACAGTAGACTCGTCAAACATTTTCCCAGTGATCATCATCCCGACAGGTAATCCCTCAGAAAATCCCGCGTTGATAGAGAGGGACGGGTGACCAGTCACGTTAAATGTGCTGGTGTTGGGTATCAATTCAAATGCCGCTTCCAGG
>WUCR03297613.1:0-12843 GCA_009858155.3 Phymanthus crucifer
GTGCTAGCACTTGAGCGCAGTGAATATCCTATATATTGTCTAACGTTAATTAAATCAGTAATATAAGGTGGCGCCATACCATGTAATGCCTTAAAAGTTAAAAGTAATATCTTAAAATGTATTCTAAACATTTATTCTATTTGTAACAATGGATAAATATCGTTTCCAAGGTTTTATCAATATTCATATTTATGACAGCTAGTAGGCCAAGATTTCCAGCCGTGTGCCCACGATAGACTCCCAAACACCTACCTGATGGCTGGAAGTCCGAGGCTATGATACTCGGGGGGGGGGGGATACTCCCTATATTGGGCTATATGGGGATGCTCCACCCAAAAGGGGTACCTTTTTGAGGCCAGAGGTATAAGAAAGGGTAGCGAACTTGCAATTTTGGTATAAGAAAGTGTTGGGATTCATGAAAAGGAAGGTAAGCGAAAACAGGAACGTCCTTTGTAAGCAGGCATTTGGTGTATTTCCAGATAAAATACACATCCATTCTGCTAGGTATATGAATGGGGTACCTTTTCGAGAAAAAGGTGTATGAAAGGGGTCCTTTTTTGCCGAAATTGGTATAAGAAAGGGTAAGGGTTTGGGAGTCCGGGCGGAGCATCCCTGTATAAAGTATATATAGTACCCCCGGGCTATGATATGAATGACTTCTATTTATTAAAAATAAAACAAAACAGGAACAACATGACCTTACAGTCTTTTTATTCACAAATCATGCTTGCTAGTTACATCACTTTCAGATAGTACCTATGCTGGCCTCCATAGCTATGACATTTTACAACAGAACACCCTTTTGTCCCAAAGACCTTCATTCAATCTTGAGGAAAGTGATTGTATTGTTCCTGCTAGCTTGTCATGCCAAAGCTCTTAACTAGCAGTCATGGTTCAATATTATATCATATTTAAGGTACAGGTTATAACACTAAGTATAGTAATGCAACTGTCATTTATCTTATCATAGAAATGAAAACCTACAAATTCTACCAATAGCCCTACTTTGTTTTGGTGGTTAAATATTGACCAAACAATATGTGCATCTTGTTTTATTCACAACGTTCATAATATTATAGGATATGAATACTAGATAAATGTTTGGGCAACAGATTGAACTGTTATTCCAAACATTAAAACCCAAACTTCAGATTAACAACATTTTAGAGATCATATTAATTATTAATGTATTAGTTCACTGTGCTTAAGTGGCTGAATCATCCTTTATCTTGTGCTTGCCAGTCCTGGGTCTGACCAGTTGGGATTTCCTTTTTCAATCTGATATGAGATTGCAATGTGTTGTGAAAAGACCTCATAGTGACATGCAAACATTACCCCCAATCTTAGAAAATGTATGCCTGAATGGGATTAGTTATGCATTGTTATGTTATGTTAATTATGTGGTTAGGGCGCATTTATAAAACCTAATGCGCTTACATAATAGAAAAGATTAAATCATAGTCAACTGTCCAGCCTAAACTTCAAAATATTTATGAAAAAGAAAGGTCTTAAGTTCAGATTTGAAATTAGTCCTAGAGGCATTAGATTAACATTAACATTGACATTAACATTTAGCAGTTATGGTAAAATTGATAAGATATATCATAGAAATAAAAAAGAGAGATTAAAGCAATGTAACTTCTTAATAAAAATGTTTAAATATAAAATAACAGTCCTACAAAAACTACTACACACCAGCATGAGGCAAATAATGATTTAGCATAATGATCATGGCAGCTGTTCTTGTTTTGAAACCATAGTAACCATTTTCATGGTGAGCAAGGAAACAATGTCAGCAGGCCAATAAATCATAGCACAGTACACACTGTCATACTGGTGCAAATACAAAATGGTCTAGTTTGCTTATTAATTAAATGTATGGTAAAGTGTATGCATCCAATGTTTCATGTTCTGTGCTCCACTTCCCTGTCATACTCAAACATTAGGAAAAAACTTGACAACTACACAATACAGAAAACACAAAATCTACTTCATTTATCAAGAATATTTGAATTTGAATTTTCTTGCTAATACATTAAACTAGCCAAATCATTAAAGGATGTTACATGAGCAAAAGCAAAAACCATAGGGGAAAATACACAAAAACAAATAACTCAATAATAAAGCTTGAGCAAACAGACTAAGCTGCAATCTGGAGGGTTTAAATGGCAGCCTCATCCCATTCCAAACTCTGCTTTGCTTCTTGGTGATCTTCATCATCACTCAGGCCGTGTTCAGAATTCTTATCTTCATTCAGGTCTAACTCCTGGAACTTCTGAAGTGGGTTTACAGTTATACGCACTCCACTCAGGCCCGTGTCATCCCAGTACATCTCTTCTTTCTCTGTGGCAGTGGCATCTACTTCCAGTGTCCGGGCAGACCTCAGGACATAAAATAGACATTGATTACATTGTTACTTGCTCTAATATTGAAACTATGATGATGAGTACTAATAATATGGAAAACAATTAGATGCATTGCAGTTCTTCATATGTAAAGAAGTCAGCACTAATATACCAGATAAACCTGCAGAAAAGTTTGTTGGAACCCTATCGCTGAATGATTAAACATGGCACATAGTCCATGAAATGAAAATATTGAATATTTTATCAGTCTAGCATAGACTTTGGCCAAATAATTACTTTTAATAATTTATTAATGATATCAACTCACTTTCTTAGTCGATAGACTCCAAATATCACCATGAGAATAAAGACTGAAGCACTGCAGATAATGATAACAGCCATGATACCAGTGGACATGGAGCTTGTCTTGGAAACGGCCTTGTTTTCAACAGACACTGCTCCTGGCAATTCCTCGGCACTCAGAGTTTCTTTAACAGCCTCAAGGTTAAATGGTCGCAGTGGTCTTGCTCTGTGGAGGATGGACAATTCCAGCTTCTCCTCATCACTCTTAAATCTGCCATTCTGATCTGACACGGAGATCTACAAGATAGACAAAAAACTTTATGCTGTGACTTGCGAACATTTTTCAGTGGAGAAATCTCTAGAGGATTGCTTCCATTGATCCACGAGTGAGCTAGTATTATGGATACTATAGCTAGTACTTACTGTAAATGTGTGATGCAGGTACTGTGATGCATTAGGGTTGACATAGAACATCTCTCGGAGTACTTCCTCGTACGTCTTGTAGTTTGCCACACCTCTAATGATGATGCCATCTTTGTTCATGAAAGCTTTCAGGTCCAGATCATCAATGGTTGATCCACCATTGGGCTGCTTGGGGAAGCTAAATGACTCACCCTTGGTGAATGGAGGAGTGACCTTAACCACTGCCTGATCCAATAGCTTTACCCTGTTTACAGGAGAGTCTGAAGCCTTGCAGCCCTGGTAGTCAATGGTCAAGGTACTGCACACAGGAACCCCAATCTCCTTTAGGTGCTTTAGCTCAACAGCATTATCTGCACAGCCCTTCACTGTGATGACAGGCTTATCATTTCTCTCGATGCGAATTGTGATTGTAACTGGCTGCAGAGACTTGCTTTCTTGCATTGGTAGGATCTTAATTTTGCGCACACCCAGTGTTGGTGTAAACAGCTCATTCTGGTACTCGATGTTTTGTAGGATGGCTTCAAACTCTTTTGGTTTTCCTTTGCCAGAAATTTTGATCGTGTTCAAACCTACCAACTCAGATTTGAATCCTTTGGGGAGTGGAGCATTGATATTGATGTGCTCATGACAGCCAAACATGCAGCGGATGGTCTGTAAATATAATGTTATTTGTGTTAACATAACTACAAAATGGTTAAACCCATAATGTATGTCACAGCACAAAGACAAACACAGGATAGCTTAATACAGCCTGCTGTGGCATGTGCAGCAGTCCATATATTGCTGATAAAAGAGACTCCTAAGTAATGCCTTGAATAGCAAATGATGTACACTTACTTGTTCAGATGTTGTCTTTTTGGGTCTAATACTCAAACCAGACAAAGATCCATTGAAGAACTGAGTGTAGGAATTCTCTTTGCCAAGCCAATGCGCACCAACCACTAGCCTTGTAGGGATGTGCGAGTTGTGCATGCGGTAGTTAGAATCTGTGACAAAAGCTTGTTGAGTTTGTCCATCCACAAACAGCTTGACATGACAGCCATCAACCACAACAGCCAAGTGATGCCACTTCATGTCGAAGATCTTTGGTTTGTAGTGGAAATCAGACTGACAGTAGTCATCTCTGCTGCCACGGTTTGCCTCCAAACGATGAACTACAACCAGCCTGTTCTTGTTCTTGAGGATTGCAAAGTGGATTCTGTTGTGTGTTCTCTGGTCTGTTTTAGCAACAATGATTTGCTTTCCTTTCTGTGATGTGGTTTTTATCCAGGTACTGACTGTGAATAGTTCACCCCAGTCTTCATGTATCATCTCGGCAGGTACTTCAGCAACAGTCTTGCCCTCAAAAACAAATGTGTTACCATCTAGAAAAAGATGGGAAAATAAAGCATTTTACGTCTAAACCTCAGGGATTCACAAAGAATCACAAAGTAGAGACAGTTGTCATCAAGCTAAATTCACAAAATAAAACAATCTAATCATGTTTTCTTCACCATTTCCCTCAGTTGGCAGGTATTTTGTCCATTCTTGGTTCTTTCCAGGTTTAGGCAGGATATCAACTATGCCACTGGCACCACACAGCTTGTACAAACCAGATGGCTCATACTCCTGACGATCACAACCTTTACCAGCTCCTGTCTGCAGGTGAATGAGAGCAGAAAATGTTGATTGATCCATCTTCTTTGAACATTTGTTCAGCCTCATGTCAGGTGCAATAGTTGCTTTGCCAACACATTGCGGGAGAATGATGATCGGCATCGATGGCCCCTTTACACCTGCAAAAGAAATCATGTTTTTGAATACGAGATAATACAAACGCCAGTATTTGACATCGAATAATGTAACATATGTAACACTATTGACTGGTTACTTGTTTAATTCACTTCTAAATGAACAAAACAAACATATGCATTGTTTTGATATCCTAATCTAGTGACATTTACTAAGAACTAAAACAGTCTACCAAGGCATTTCTTACCAAGTTCACAAGAATCTTTAATGTTAATTCTAACATGAGCAGTTTTGGCCGACATCTTGCCTCCACAATCAATGGCTGCAACTTCAAAGGCACAGTAGTTTGGAGCCTCAGGTCCAAGTGGCTTGTCTAAGCTCAGCACACCATCATTACTAATCTTGAAGGGTACATCTAGTGTCCTGATGAGGTACTTGCATACTGAGCCAAATTCATCTCCAATATCTTTGTCATTAGCATTTATCTGGGAATAACAAAGTTTCCAAAATATTCGGCCCATGACATCAAAATATTTGGCCCATGACAAGCTGCAAATATCTATACACACATCAAGCCATGCCACTGCTCTATGCGCATGCCCAAGGGATTAAAAAGTGAGAACATGGTTGGCAAAATTTCCTATTTTTCATTTGTATTTTTTTAATCAAGAATAAGTTTAACTAAATTTTCAAGAACACACACTATTAAGCAAATTACAAATCAACAATGCAAAAATCTAGCAATTTTTACAATCTATGTTCTCACTTGTTAATCCTGTAAGTATGTGCATAGAGCAGCAGCACAGAATGCTTGATGCATCTATTGGGAAGCATGTTATGTATGCCGCTAGCAATATTGATAATACTGGTTTGCTCCAATTCCAATCTACTCTTAGGAGATAATCTGGATGGAGCTTATCTCATATCTCCTTTTATTTATGGTGGAAATGTTATGGTTATTAGCAATTTACCTGCAGGATCTTGTCATATGTCCTTCCGCGTTCGATTACACGAGTGTAATAATCACTAGTGAATTCTGGAGCAAATTCATTAGCGTCAACCACCCTACACTTGACTGCTGCAGGTATTGAGCTGCGTGATGGATTACCACCATCCCATGCTTTGATGTCAAATGCAAACCAGGTCTCTTTCTCGGCATCAAGATCTCTAGTTGCTGTGATGTCCACTGTACCATCTTTTGTTACATTGAACAGGAATGGAATTTCCTGCTCAATTATTTCAATGCGTTTCAGCTTTCCTGCATCACTGTGATCTCCATCAAGAATACGAATGGGAGGAAGAATACTGGCCTTCCTTGTGTTTTCAGTGACAGCACAAATGTACTGACTGTCCTCAAACTGAGGAGAGTGTCTGTTCATATTCATAATGTCAAAACGCACTTTGGCATAAACAGCTTTATTAGATCTTCCGGAGGTTGCTTTGATAGTAAGCCGACACAACTTGGTCTCATCGGTATTCAATGGTTTCATAAGCCAGATATGCCCCTTCTCATCAATCCTGAATGGAGATCCTTTTTCTTCAATGGAGTATGATATCTTGCCATCCCCTCCAGTTGCACGCACATGCAATACTGTCGCATTAATTCTGTGGTATTCACTTAGTGCTTTGGCATACTCTAACTGTATGAACTGCAATGGTTCTGAAAAATGCAACGTATACATCAAAATTGGGAATCCATGATTACTGGGTTGCATTACTGGGTTGTCATCAATACTGGGTAGCCATGATTACTGGGTTGCCATGACTACTGGGTAGCCATGATTACTGGGATGCCATGACTACTGGGTAGCCATGATTGCTGGGTTGCCATGACTACTGGGTTGCCATGACTACTGGGTAGCCATGATTACTGGGTTGCCATGACTACTGGGTAGCCATGATTACTGGGTTGTCGTGACCACTGGGTAGCCAAGATTACTGGGTTGTCATCAATACTGGGTAGCCATGATTACTGGGTTGCATGACCACTTGGGTAGTCATGATTACTGGGTTGCCATGCTAAATTCATTACCATGAACAACATTAATCATAGTACATTATAGGGACCAACTACTGGGCTTGATGTAAGGCAACAGGAAATTATTTCAGTTGAAAATATACATCTCAAACTGTAAAAATTAATGAAATGTATTTCCCTTAAACTTTTCTAGGCCTAGTCTTAATGAAAACAATGTCTAATCTGTAAGACAAGACAGATAATAATCACCATTCTGAAGGTGACTGTTGCTATCATCAATAATTAATGACCACCAAATACAGCTTTCTTCATCAACATTAGACTTTGGAAGGCATCAGAACAATAAAACATATAGTGACAACGGCATCTTAGCAACTAGAAATAAATTAGTTTCGGAGAAACTTCAGAATACCCGGCAAATGATATTCATGATATTCATCTTTTGAGAACGACACATACATACAATAGAAACACAATAGAATGAATATCATGAATATCATTTGCCGGGTATTCTGAAGTTATGCCGCACTTTCTAGCTCAGATATGAAACATGTTTATTGTATAAATATGAAATATAAGTCTCAGCTTTGAACCAAACATGGAAAACCACAATCTACAACAAAAATATTTATTCAAAAAAAAGAAGAATTCCTTATCTCTATACAGCTAGAAAGTATTTCACAAGCTTAAACCAAAGTGTTTTTATCCACTATATTTGAATTTCCCCGAGGCAATGACAATTTTTGTTATTATTAAATGTTCTGAGCAGGATGAATATCGTCTTTCACAAAAACATCAAAACAAAACACAAGGTGCAACCCACTCCAAATCTTGATCAATGTGAAGTAAATATGCAATATCGACCAGCCAGAAATGGTCATGACGGAACACAATTTGTTGTAACCTCATCAATTTCACTATTCAAAGCGACTACTATCTTAATTCGCGAAATGAGCTTCTAAAGTACTTCCTTTCTAGGAAAATGAGACAAAAGTGTGTTTCCTGCAAAAATATAAAATAGCATAAAGCAGAGCCCACACTAAAAGAAGTGCAGGAATAATAATCCAAAATCAAACGAAAAAATATTGACAACAAAAGTAGACTTGTCAAAAACAATTTACCTACGGTCGCAATATTCTATTTTTCTTGGAAAATCGCATCTAAGTGTCGATCTTTTAAAATATCAAAAAATATACAACAAAAAACATGATGGATCTTTACAATATATATAGAACTTGGATCCTTATCAATACTAGAAGTTAAGGTATGCTTCAATATATTTAATCACCGAATGCAGATTTGTTTGGCGAGATTCACTAGGGGCCATTAATATTTTTCTAATACGGTAATCAAGGCGAAAGTTTCGGTGTAAATGCGACAATTCGTTTCAGCTCTTCAAGTTCTGATGTTAGAAACAACTTTCTAGTACAATTTTAGCATATACAAAGACGTTTTGATGGTAAAACCTGTAAATAATCGATGAAGAGTATTACGATTACTAAAATATATACCAACAAATTGACAAGTGTTTTCAAGGGGTGAACCATTCTCCGCATCAGCATAGTTTTCGCTTGTTTTAGCTTTCAGCACAAACTCCTGAAACTATGTAGCTAAAGTTTTAGGAAAACTAAACAACTAGCCTGGCAGAGAAGAACGTATTATCAAAGACGAACGACAGCAAATTGAATTTAGACAGCGTCCTTCGAGCGTAACGACAGCTTAGCTTCGGTATGTCGCAAGCTAGTCTAAAATCTGAACATCTTTAGATGTCTAACTCATCCAAAATAAGTTTTGGTGATGAAAATGACATTAGACTAAAAGAAAGTCGAAAATTAATTGTCAAAAACCTTTCAACTTCATGGTGAAAACAAAGACAAACAAATGGTGTAGTATTGAAACACAACATGCGTATCGAGCTTCTTACCTTTAGATCGTTTCTTCGCCTCTCCTTGCCATAAAATCACACCAATGATACAAAGGATCGATAGCACGAACCTTTGCGACATATCGTCTATCGACTATTTTCAAAAAAATACCATGAAAAGTTTAAAAAACTGTAAATATTTCAGTTTCGCTATTCGACCCGTGAAACCGACACTCGTTCGATTTCACCTTCTTCTTCTTATCTGCGCATGGGGTCTGACGTCACGGATCACATGATCCACCCTACCGCGACCGCATGCATATATTTACATAGTTTTATTTACATATGTTTATAAAAAGTTTCACCCACAAATCCCAACCACACACTCAGGAATAATCTTTTTGAGCGTTTTCTGTCTATAAACATACATATATTTTCATTAAACCCCTGAGGAGTGAAGCGATTCACGAAACAGGCTTGTCGGGAAATGTAGTTGCGTCTTTTTCTCCTAAAACATTTATTTATATTTTCATGTATTTATATTTTTACTTATAAGTAGTAGAGTGCAAACACTAAAAGCGTGAAACAACTAACTAATTAATTAGCGCCAAATAGTGCTAAATAACATTGACTAATGAGGCATTGAGCCAAGAGCCTTAATATTCACGTGCGCATGACTTTAGATACAATGAGTGATGTGAATTTGCATTACACCAGTGACTTGAGTTTCCACGTGTGCGTTTGGCATGAATCCCTATAACACTAAATAGCATTAATTAGCACTATTTAGTTAGTGCTTTTTCACACTTTTAGTGTTTGCACTCTATTAAAAGTTTCGCAAAACTAAATTCAAAGATAAGGCCTAGAACAAATGTCAAACTTTCATGGACAAAACATGGACATTTGGGTCTCAGTGAGGTAAGGTTGGGGGAATGCAGAACCCCACTCCCCTCCCCTCCCCCCTCCCCTCCCCCTACTCCTCAGCATTGTTAACCTGATAAAACTTAAAGATTTTGAAGGAAGATATAAAAATTATTTGCACATATAGAACTCTGATCATTCATCATTCTAGCTAGGATCATCTACGGGGTGATCTGCTGAACAGGGTATGGTTTTTCAAGTTTTTTGTCATAAACAGGGTATTGGTTTCTTCTCAATTTCCAAATTTCCTGAGTTTCTTGTCATATTCTGGGTATATTGTCTTTCATCAAGATGATAAGCAGTACCTTGATTACGTACATGGCCTCATGGTATACGTGTCATAAACAAGGTATACAAATTTCAATTTTTCTGTCATAAACAAGGTCACCATTGTAGGATCCCAGCAGAACACCCCACCCCAAATCCTGGCCGAGTACCCACAGGGATCAAACCGTCACATGCAGATGCTAGAGTGGAGGAAAAACTGAACTTATTGAAATATAATATTCATTTATATTTACCTTTTCGTTATTTTTCTTCATTCTTTGGTTCATATGTAGTGGCTTCCAATAACGCTTGATGATCAGCCATGTCTTTATCCATCTTTGGAGGAGTCAGTTTTAGCATCTCTCCTATCCATTTCTATACAGACATAATAGACAAGCTGTCATTTTCTCAGTCTCAGTGAACCAATCAAGATATATTCAGACAGAGTAAGGAGTAAAAATACCCTTTGGCTTGTGCAATTAATATTTTTAATAATTATATATAATAATTATTTTCCCATTTGCATTGATACCACATGCTTTTCTACCGAGAAATCCGATTCTTTGTTCAAGTTATTTCCACATAAGTGCATCTTTATGTACTGTAGTACTTAGGCTCCATCAGATTTCCAGCTGTAAAGTTCCATGTGCTGGCCTGCTACACTAAATGATGGTCATAGCAGGGGGATAATCAGTCGGTGCCTTTTGCATTTTTGACTGGCGACAAAATGAAAAAATTGCCTGCATAATTCCTGTGTGGCGATACTCCAACCACGACCACTTTGATATTTTAGTATAACTAGCCAATCATATCGCTGGATCTTGCAATAATTATTAGACCAGCCAATTAGATAGCACATAAATGAAATAAGAGCATGAGAATGCGATAACCTGATTGGCTAATGCTGTTATCAGTTGATCTGTGTTTAATTTTACTGTTATCTGATTGGCCAGTTTTATGCAAGTGGTCGTGGTTGGAGTATCCGCACAGTAAAAAATCGCAGCAATGGGAATTTTTTAAAAAAGGCATTCCTGTACCAGTGTAGCTACGTCCAATGGTTGCTATGGCCACACATCACTGACAGATAGCCTTTGCCTTACCCTGTTTCTGGCACCTCTATCTCCAATGGATTGATAAGCCAGAAAAAAGTAAAAGCATGAGCCAAACAAAGCCCATACTCCTATAACAGGCAGTTTTCCATAAGGATTGGAAGACATAATCACAGAATAGAATTTTCAAACCTGGCGCGAAAATTACGCTTCTTCTCAGTGAGTTTGAATGAAATGTGTTATGCGTTCACTCGGGTCTGCGGTTTCTGCCACAGGAAACCCAATCCATGCTTTTTATTCTAATAGCTAAATTACTTTATTTAAATAATAAATTTGTATCTAAGACGGTTGATATGATTCGCAATATCTTCGAAATATGTAATTTTAGTATTTGTTTATAATGTTGACGACATATTGCGCGTTTATTTTTACCTTCTCTGCAGAGCAAAATACTAGTGTTGGGCTACCTGTGTTGCCAAGTGATTCGAAGATTCAAAATGGCGGCCGCGGTGACTTCACGAATTTGTCGCATTTTTACCTCCAATTCTCTACCAATTAGAGTAATTTCAACCAGTAGAACTCATCTTGCTGGTGCAAAGATTCTTTCTTTTGAAGATGAACGTGTGAAATCGATACTCAAGCGGCTAACAGGTTGTGAAGTGGAGAAAGTCTTGTCAAGACGACCGCAACAAGTGTCTGTCCCGACTTATAAAATCATGACTGATGAGGAACTTCTAGAGGTTAGAATACGTGAATGGGTTTATCTTGAAATATTTTGCTTCTTTAAAATAGCAGTAGGATTATGCACATGTAAAGCATAAATAAGCTTATATTTTGCTAACTTTAGTACAGCTGCTGTGAGTTGTTGACAACCAATATGGAGCACGGGGCAGGGTCCAGAAGTGGTATAATGGGAGCTGGGATACCGCCTCTTTTTTCGGGGGAGGGGGCTGAACTTTAGTTGTGTTGGATATGGCCAAAACTCTCTCATGTCTGGCAGTTATTTGAAAGCCAGGGGCAGCAGAAGATGAAAATATTTGGGGGGGGGGGACACTGCAATGTATTTTAATTTATGTTGTAGTGACCGCTATTTAGTTTGATTGCAGACACATTCATGTATTGTTTAAGATTAATGTGAACCCCCCCCCCCCAAAAAAAAAAAAAAAATTAGTGGGAGGGCCAGTGCCCCCTGGTTCTGCCACCCCTGAAAAACCAGCTCATGCCTTTTTATCTGATTTCCACCAAAATAATTTTGGCCTGACAAAAATGTCATGTGTCCAAGTCACGGGATTTGATTGTACAAAAATATGGTTCCTTGGGTCAGGGATTTCATCGGATATTTCATCATTTGTTGGCAATCTCCTCTTTAGCCTTCTATTTTTTCATGTTCATTGATACAAAAATTGCTTCCCTTCCCTGGGGCATTTGACAATGTTTTAAATATTTTGTTCAAATCCCCACCCTTTGCCTGTACTCCCCCACTTGGGGTTTACTCGGCCATGTTGAGCTGCATCCCTGCAATTCAGCCACTGGGCTGCAAGTGGAATGATTAGCCAATCCCAATTTATTTATTTATTTGTTTGTTTGTTTGTTTGTTTGTTTGTTTGTTTGTTTGTTTATTTATTTATTTATTTATAATGACTTTGATAGGTGCATAATCCCTGCACATGATTGCAAAGAAAACTATACTGTACATCTGAGCAGTACTGTACACTATAGTACATTATTCCAAATTTTCCAATTTCCTTTGGAGAATGAGTAAAATCAAGTCTAAAAATGCATTCATGTGTTTTGTCTTGTCAATAATGGGTGACATCAGAAGAGTGTATATTATGTACTCCAAGAATTTTTTGAGAGGGGTTTAGACATTGAGGAGGGGCAAACATTAAAGTGCAACTGAACCCTCGAACAATAATTTCAGTATTGATTCTACATGAAGTAAATAGTTGAATGGTAAAATAT